>BRDA01081033.1:0-11450 GCA_036984385.1 Crenuchus spilurus | reverse complement strand
CACTATTAAACCACTACAGATGGTCCAGAATGCAGCAGCACGTCTGGTTTTTAACCATCCAAAACGGGCACGTCACCCCACTGCTCATTGAGCTACACTGGCTTCCGATTGCTGCCCGGATCAAACACAAAGCCTGCATGATCGCCTATAAGGTGATGACAGAGCAGGCTCCCTCTTATCTGCACTCACTCCTAAAAGCTTATGTCTCTGCCCAGTCGCTGCGCTCCTCCACTGAACGTCGCCTTGCTTTGCGTAACATTCACACAAAGCAATCCAGACTGTTCTCCTCAGTAGTTCCCAGATGGTGGAACAAGCTGCCTACCACCACTAGAGCAGAGGTGTCCCTCACTGGGTTCAAGAAACTCCTAAAATCCGAGCTCTTCAAAGAGCACCTGCTCTAGTGATCCCAAATACTCCCCATGAGTACTGATGCACTCAGCATTCGATATCCAAATGTTAATTCTAGTATACTAGTACTAGTAAATACTAGTACAACTCTAGTATTTTTCGCATTTGTACTTTTCCACTATTGTAAGTTGCTTTGGATAAAAGCGTCCGCTAAATGCAATGTAATGTAACGTAATGTAATTTAACCAGTTGATTTGTAGCAACCCAATTTCATAAAGAATGGAAGGTTATAAAAGTTACATATTTTATATTTATACATATTGTATTTAATTTGTATGTATACAAATGTTATAAACAAGTTCTGATTTGTTTAAATGTGAGGTTTAATTAATTATTATTGTTGTATTTATACTAATGTAGTCCAAAATTATGTGAATAAGCATGTAGATTGCATAGTTTTAGTGAAATAACCTATGCCTCATTGCCTCTAGAAACATACATGTAGGAAAAACACTGCAACTCACTTGACTGTAAAATCATATATATATTTATAATATATAATATACATATCAGTTATACATCTATCTGATTTACTTTGCCCATGACAAAAGAAACCTATAGAAACAAAAAGAAGTCATACATACAGGCATACAGACTTACTTTTCCCCCTCTGCACACAGATGCAGTCATCGTCAGTCATCTTGCAAGAATACACCGTGGCGTGCACAAACCAATACAGCTGCGAAACCTACTCACTGGACTGTCAGTGGTATGGCATCAAAACAGGCTCAGCTTAAGCGTAAACGTAAAACAGGTATTGTAAATGTAAGTGTTAAGTATCGTAAACATAAATGTAAATCTGTAAATAAAACTGTAAAATCATAAATTAAAAACAATCATAAACAAAAAATACTGGTTGTGAATGTAATATTTACATTTTCACTTCTTATTTTTATTTTTCACTTCACAAGTTACGTTTACTATTCACAAATTACGGTTATGATACATTTATTTTTGACCCTTTTTTGATGGGGGTGGGGCTCAACGCTCATTGGCTAGAGGGACAGGATATTACAACATCACTTCAGTCAAAAACAAACCCCACAAAATGAGAGGGTGTCACTACCCAATCCGTTCACCCTGCCTGATTTGTAATTCGCATGCTCATAAGCACGTCATTTCTGGATAAAGTTGTACGAATTGCATTAAATCAGAGTCGATTTTGGTGAAGGATGAGAACTTTGGCACTTTGCAGGATTACTTACTAAAGGGTGGACTTACATAGACTTACATAGATGGTGGGGAGCAGATCCGTGTTACGCAGCAGCAGGGTTGCCAGGTCTCTACTACCTTTTAGCTCCTTATGGTTTTAACACTGCAGTTATATGCTCAAAATGTCTGTGTTACTTTATGTGTTTTTTTATGGCTATGACTGAGGTGTACACAAAGAGTTAAATGACAGTGAACAACTGATTGTGAGGAGCATTGGGGTAGACTTACTAGTATTAGATGACTTATTGGAATGGGATCTGAACATTTAAATTTACAGTAGAGAAAAGAGGATATTTTAAATGCAAAGAAAAGCAATAAGGGATATATGTTCTTACATTATATTTACTACTACTACTAATAAAAAGAACTAGAAATGTGCATTTCCTGAAGGAAATGCGTGATGTTGCGCATTGCTAACATGGCCCACAAGCTATGGTATCCCAGTTGGTTTGTAAGGTGACGCTGTGGTATCTGTGGTGGTTGCTCTGGCCCCCAAGGCGGTTGCTATGGCCCCCAAGGTGATTGCTATGGCCCCCAGGGCGGTTGCTATGGGCCCCAAGGCGGTTGCTATGGCACCTAAGGTGGTTGCTATGGTACCTAAGGCGATTGCTCTGGCACCTAAGGCGGTTGCTATGGCACCTAAGGCGGTTGCTATGAGCCCCAAGGCCGTTGCTATGTGCCCCAAGGCCGTTGCTATGGCCCCAAGGCAGTTGCTATGGCACCCAAGGTGGTTGCTATGGGCCCCAAGGTGGTTGCTATGGCACCCATGGCGGTTGTTATGGCCCCCAATGTGGTTGCTATGGGCCCCAAGGCGGTTGATATGGCACCCAAGGCGGTTGCTATGGGCCGCAGGGTGGTTGCTATGGCACCCAAGGCAGTTGCTATGGCACCCAAGGCGGTTGCTATGGGCCTCAAGGCGGTTGCTATTGTCCTCAAGGCGGTTGCTATGGGCCTCAAGGCGGTTGCTATGGGTCTCAAGGCGGTTGCTATGGGTCTCAAGGCGGTTGCTATGGCACCCAAGGCGGTTGCTATGGCACCCAAGGCTGTTTCCATGTCTCTATGTGAAAATGAATGGGAAGAACAAGGGATGAAAAGATGACAAAAAGAGAAGTGAGGGTCAGTATGGCCCTGCACTAGAGCTCTGTTATCTATCCTGATGGAGTACATGAATGTTGGTGGCTGTTGGGACACAGAAACTCTGTGGCTTGAGTGTATGTGAAAATGAATGGAAGTCAATGGGAGGAACGAGGGAAGAAAAGGTGACAAAAAAAGGAATACGGGTCAGTATGGCTCTGGACTAGAGCTCTGTTACCTGCCATGATTTAGTATATCAATTTTGGTTGTTGTCGCGCAAATGGAAGCCTGGAATTTGGTATGGCCAAAAATGAATGGAGGTCAATGGGACGAAAAAGGGATGGCAATAAAACGACAAATAAACGAGTGCGGGTCAAAACAACAGTGAATTTGTGCTCAGGGGCCTGCCTTGATGTATCGAAAACGGTGCAAGTCGGTCAAGCAGAAGTACAGTAGATGAGCATGCATTTTCGCTCCCCATTCATTCTCTATGGGAAAAAAATCCCTGATTAAGGAAGTTTTTAGGAAAACCGCAAATCCGATCAAAATTCTGTATACGAGCCCGGATCACACAATCGGACCGAACAATCTGGAGTTGTAACGATGTCGATATCTCAAAAACTGCGGGACAAGAAGCGCGTCAAAAATCCGGCGAAAGAAGAAGAAAAAGAAGAATAATATATGAAAATCGAATAACAATATATTGTGCATTGCTTTGCAAGCAATGCGCAACATAATAATGCTAACAATAATATCTGTGATTGGACGCTCTAAAATTTATTCTGGTGTCAGGTTGTATAGAGAGAGAGCTTTATGTCAGACATCGGGATGGAGGTTTTTGGGGACCTGACAACCCTGCTGCTGCTCGCAGATCTGCTTCCCATCGTCTATGTAAGTCTACCCTTTAGTAAGTAATACTAAAAAGTGTGAAAAATGCAAATGATTTCTTTTAAACAAACAATTAAACACAAATTTAATAAAACTATAAAGTGCAAAAGTTCTCATCCTTGACCAAGAACGACTCTGATTTAATGCAATTCGTAAAACTTGTGGATTTGTTTTCGGCTGAATTTGTGAATAGTAAACATAACTTGTGAAGTGAAAAATAAAAATGAGAAGCGAAAATGTAAGTATTACGTTTACAACCAGTATTTTTCGTTTATGATTGTTTTTAATTTACGATTTTACAGTTTAATTTACAGATTTACATTTACGATACTTAAAACTTACCTTTACAATATCTGTTTTACATTTACGCTTAAGCTGAGCCTGTTTTGACGCCATACAATTGTGCTCTCTCTATATCTAGCAGTGCTTAGCTGCAGGGCACGTCGTGTGACATTAGGGCAGTGAGGGCAGGTCTATGTGGATCATGTGACTGACCGAGGGTAGATCTAAATTATTATTACTATTTATTAGTATTATCTTGGGCCACACAGACAGACGTTCACACATACAGTTAAATGAAAAATAAATAAATAAATAAAAAAATTTTGACAAAAGGGCACTTTGGGCAAAAAGGACGAAAGGGGCAGGTGCTCCAGCACCCTCCGCCCCACCCCCTGCACGTGCCTGCTACACCTGAATAAATTATCATATTAAGTAGCCATGTGGGTATTGTGTCGAGTGAATAGAATTGCAATGAATTACTATATTAAGTAGCTATGTGCGCATTTTGTAGTGTATTCTACGTATACCTAAAACTCTGAAATGATTTTTTTACTGGTGAAATTTATACTGGGGCACTGCAGATCAATGCCTCAGTAAAATATGTCTGGCGACGCCTCTGCAAAATCGACTCGCTTTGTTCTAAATGCGTGAAACACCGGCAGCATCAGCTCAGGAGGACGAGCACTGGAAAAGGTTGCCTAGCACTGCACAAACCTGCCGCTAGGGACTTCTAGATTTCTAGGCTAAGTGACTGGTTGAAGACACCCCCCCCCCCAAAATCATCATTGTATAATTCACACCCTGCTCGCACTGATGCCGTGTACAAAATACATGGGCGTAAACAGTTATATTAAAGCCTATAAGCTCACTGACAAGCTGTTGGGTGACACTGTCATACCTCACACATTTTCGTTTTCTAATGTGGTTGCTCTTTGATTTTCTAAAACTATGAGATTTTAAACTCTGAGTCAAGACTATTGTTGCACCTGCCCTTCACCACTATGACCACAAATTCACTCCATTATATTCAACAAGTACAGATGTTGGTGTCCAGTAGTCCCTCTCTATTTCAGAGTTTGATCTTCATGTGATTTCAATAAATATTAATGTAAAATAATGTTTAGGGAATTTTCACTCAGTACTATGTATACGTATTTTCTACACAGTAAATATGCCAGTGTTAAATCAACATTATTAGAGTTAACATTAAGGGTGTCAAAATATAACACTCTCAGTGTTAATTTAACTCTAATAGTGTTAGTTTAACAATGGCATATTTGCCGTGTACAGATGTGCATTGTGCGCTATTGTCAGGGTGGGTGCTGAACAAAAAGGCAAACACGTGCAGATAAAATAATAATTGGATTTTACTGATAAAATGTGTAAAAGCAGCAAAATCACAAAAACACGGTTGTAAGGCAGAGCACAATGCATGTCACATGAAAAAGATCCAAAGGGCGAGACAAAACAGAGTCAAAAACAAGCAGGGTCTGGACTAGGGAAAAGCAGAGAATAAACCAGATTACAGGGCTAAGACAAAGCAAGGTCAAAAACAGGCAAAGATGAAAAACAGATACGAGAACAGAAAATAAATGCTTGGTAAGGCTCTGTAGAACACAAGTGGAAATACTTTATGTCTGCTAAACCACAACTATTTAAAGAGTTTTCTAAATTAGAGACAGGTGCTCAGTACTCTGGAGAAAGTGACCTTTGTACTGTTCTCGGACTATCTGGCTGAGTGTGCCTCAACCGCAGTAGTTGGTGGAAAGTGGAGTCCGCTGCAGTCTGAGTCCCAGGCCTGACAGCTGTACAGTAAGATCTCTCACCGACTGCTGCACATGTGTAGTTTTCTATCTGCAATGTTGTGTATGTACTGTATTTGTGAGATTTTTGTAAAAACTGAATTTATGCAATCCCAACGAGGGCACGCAAATGTTCTGCGGCTTCAAAGGATGCTGTCAACGAATACAAATGTTTTTAATTGAGTGGAAAATGGTTATGTATGAGTGTGGGAAAGGTTTATAAAGCCTTAAAATAATGTGTTCCTACTTTGCGGAAATTCCACTATCACCTTGGGGTGTGGGGGTGGTCTGGAACATAACCCATGCGATAAATGAGGGCCTACTTTATCTTCTTAAGTGTTCTGCACTTCACACAGTTTAACGAAACACTAACAGGTCTGTGAGAGCCAGAATTATTGCTGGTTGGTAGATGATCAAATACTTATTTCATGCAATAAAAAGCAAATTAATTATTTAAAAAATCATACAGTGTGATTTTCTGGATTTTTTAGATCTTTGTCTCGGGCAGCACGGTGGCTTAGTGGTTAGCACATTCGCCTCTCAGCACTGAGGTCTTGGATTCGAGTCCCCATTTGAGCGGAGTTTCCATGTTCTCCGCGGGTTTCCTCTGGGGTCTCTGGTTTCCTCCTACAGTCCAAAATCATGGAGGTCAGGTGAATTGAGTACTCTAAATTGTCCATATGTTTGTGCATGTCCATATATGTGTGTGGGTGTGTGTGTGTGTGTGTGTGTGTTCACCCAGCGATGGACTGGCGCTCTGTCCTGGGCTTAGTTGGATAGTGTAATGAGCTGCCCTGCGCCCAGTGAGGGTAGGGGATTAACCGCAACCCTGATGAGGATTAAGCGGGTGTGATAATGGATGAATGGATTTTGTCTCTCAGAGTTGTAGTGTACCTACAGTAAAAATTACAGACCTCTCCATTCTTTGTAGGTGGAAAACTTGCAAAATCGACAATGTATCAAATACTTAATTCCTATACACTGTGGGGAATATATGTCAATATGGACCAGAATCTCAATGGGCCTTTTGATGCTCTTTTATCTCACCATATATCAAAGGTCCTATTGAATTCAGATTCACTTACTGAGAACAGAGAACTCACTGAGCTCATGAAAAAAATTTGAGATTACTTTTTTTCTTTGTAACATCTCATTACCATGCTGGATGGAGCCACGGTAATATGGTAAACTGTGGTCATGAAGGCATACACAGGGTTTCAATATTCAAATAGCATATTGCATTACAGTGCATCACAAATGCATTTACACACTGCACACATCACCCAACAGTCCCAAGCCCACTCCCCAAGTGTTTGAGCTGGTCTGTGCTTTAGACATCATTGTTTGTGCTGCTTCTGTTTCAAATACTGTATACAGTGCATCACAAAAGTGAGTACACCCCTCACATTTCTGCAGATATTTAAATATATATTTTCATGGGATAACACTGACAAAATGACACTTTGACACAATGAAAAGTAGAATGTGTGCAGCTTATATAACAGTGTAAATTTATTCTTCCCTCAAAATAACTCAATATACAGCCATTAATGTCTAAAACACCAGCAACTAAAGTGAGTACACCCCTAAGAGACTACACCCCTAAATGTCCAAATTGAGCACTGCTTGTCATTTTCCCTCTGAAATGTCATGTGACTCATTAGTGTTACTAGGTCTCAGGTGTGCATAGGGAGCAGGTGTGTTCAATTTTGTAGTACAGCTCTCACACACTCTCATACTGGTCACTGAAAGTTCCAACATGGCACCTCATGGCAAAGAACTCTCTTAGTATCTTAAAAGATGAATTGTTGTGCTACAATAAGATTGCCAAAACCCTGAAACTGAGCTGCAGCACAGTGGCAAAGGTTGTCCAGCATTGTAAAAGAGCAGGGTCCACTCAGAACAGACCTTGCGTTGGTCATCCAAATAAGCTGAGTGCACGTGCTCAGCGTCACATCCAAATGCTGTCTTTGAAAGACAGACGCAGGAGTGCTGTCAGCATTGCTGCAGAGATTGAAGAGGTGGGGGGTCAGCCTGTCAGTGCTCAGACCATACGCCACACACTACATCAAATTGGTCTGCATGGCAGTCACCCCAGAAGGAAGCGTCTTCTGAAGTCTGTACACAAGAAAGTCCGCAAACAGTTTGCTGAAGACATGTCAACAAAGGACATGGATTACTGGAACCATGTCCTATGGTCTGATGAGACCAAGATTAATTTGTTTGGTTCAGATGATCTCAAGCATGTGTAGTGGCAATCAGGTGAGGAGTACAAAGATAAGTGTGTCATGCCTACAGTCAAGCATGGTGGTGGGAATGCCATGGTCTGGGACATTTCATTAAGGGACACATGAACTCCAATACGGAGTTGCAGAGCATGATCCCCTCCCTCCAGAAACTGGGTCGCAGGGCAGTGTCCCAGCATGATAATGACCCCAAACACACCTCTAAGATGACCACTGCCTTATTGAAGAGTCTGTGGGTAAAGTGATGGACTGGCTAGGCATGTCTCCAGACCTAAACCCAATAGAACATCTTTGAGGCATCCTCAAGCGTAAGGTGGAGGAGCACAAAGTGTCAAATATCTGGCAGCTCCATGATGTTGTCATGGAGGAGTGCAAAACTCTGGAAACCAGGCTGTCATATTGTGAAGTTTGCAGACGACACAGCTGTGGTTGGATGCATCACAAACAGTGATGAGTCTGGCTACAGGCAAGAAGTGAACCACCTGGAGGGCTGGTGCAGAGAAAACAACCTCTGCATCAACGTAAAAAAGCCTTAATTGGAAAATAATGGTGGCCACACAAAATATTGAAAAGTCAGGAACTTTCACTAAGTGGTGTGCTTACTTTTGTTGCCGGTGGTTTAGACATTAATGGCTGTATATTGAGTTATTTTGAGGAAAAAATAAATTTACACTGTTATATAGGCTGCACACAGACTACTTTTCATTGTGTGATGATTGGCATTATTGGGCGAAGAAAACATTGTTCACACCTTAACACCACACTTAAAAGCCTGCCATGTTGACATAACAAAGCTGTTCAAAAATTCATGTTGTTGGTGCCAAATTCTGACATTGTGTTCTTGGAAACAAATAGAGATTCATCAAGCATACATGAGCTCACTACAGTCTCAGCTGTTTGTGCTTCACTGACAGAAGTGGAACCTGGTGTGATGTTCAGTTGTCCTAGCCTATCTACCTGAAGGTTAAATGTGTTTTTTATTCTGAGATACTTTTCTGCTCAACATAAGTGTACAGAGTAGTTATTTGAATTACTGTAAGCTTGTCAGCACAAACGAGTCTGGCCATTCACTCAAGTGTCAGACCTGGCAATCTATATAGGAATATTTACCTACTTGTATTTATTTCTGTGCAAAAATGAGTTAAAATCAAAATGACTAAATGTTCAGTTATGTCTATATCAATAAAAGCATATAAATGACCAGAAAATTAGCAAGAATCAATGAAATCCATAACTAAGAGTTGTTCCCTTTTATTTTTCCCTTTTGAAGTTTGGTGGCTAAGTTTGCAGTAAAGAAGGGTTAATGTTATTTGACTTAATGGTAATGGCTTCAAAGTTATGAGTAGTTGACAAATGTTTTGTGGATAATTTGTGTTTAATGTGACACCAATTTTTTTTTTCTCCAGGGTTCAAGTTTGGACAAGGCCAGACATGAGCCTGATGAAAAATTCCAAATAATTTATTTACTTTTCACAGCACAAGGCATAAACCATCTGGAGAATGAGTTTGAGAATCATTGTGTTGATTTAATTCTGCAAGTCAAAGTTTGTATTACACACTAATGCCTCTGCAGGACATCACAGATGGAGGAGCAACTGCAATCAGAGTGAGAGCAAATCTCTGCTTTTTTAAATTAAATTTAGTACAGCTATTGATCTGCTCTGTCAGAGGTCCCCTTGCATATTGCTTTGATGCTTAGATTCTCTCTGGAAAAAAGAAAAGAGAACAAGGCACATTTTTGCCTTTAGATGATTCAAATATAGACAAATGATACTTTAACATAGTACCATCAAGCAAAGCATGTTTGGCTGATGCCTCCTCCACTTAGCAACATGCACACATCATGTCTAAAACTTGCACACTTTCACATAGACTGGTTTATATGATTTCAGACACTGAATAACACTGCTATCCACAAACATACACAAAAATTGAAAGTGTAAAGATTTCTGATACTACAGTTATGCAGAGTCCTTTTTTGTAACGTCTTAACAGATGTGTCAGTCTCAGAAGCCAGAAGTCTGTTAAAGTTCAGCGGTTGCTATGTTGAGCAATTTTCACATATTTTTTGCGGTACCTTTGTTCGGTTTGGAATATTATTTGAAAAACAAAGTGCACACTGGATTTCAATGGCTCATATGAAAGTACATACTTGTGTTCCAAAAATGGAAACATTGGCTTTCACTTTTTGTAATGGTAAACTACCTCTTATAGACAATAAAATTGTGTTTATTTAAAAAAAAAGAAAAAAAAGAAAATCGCCTATTTTTTTTACATAAATCTTAATATCTTCACAATACATGTTGATATCGATTTGATTCTGCTCAAAGAAAATTGCACTAACTCCACTAATGCACTAGTGCACTAATGTCCACAAACCACCAAAATTTTAGAAAGCTACCTATAACCTGTAGAATTTTATAGAAGATTTATCAAAGAATGGGACAGGCGTCTCCAAATGTACACAAGTCCAAAAATGGCACATAGGTGTATTTTGGTTCAAAGCTACTCCAAATTCCCCCAAATTACTCTAAATCACTCTAGATGACCTAAAAATATCAAAATGTTGCAAAATGTAAAAATATTTATTTTTACATTTTATTAATAATAATATTGATTTATTTATTATTATTAATATAATCAATCATAATAATCTATAGTAATATTAACTACAAAAACATCATAATCAAAGGTCAAATCTTCTCATAAAGTCATTCTCAAACAGCTCTCTGAGTGTGGAGTGAGAAATTCCTGAGATGCCTGTAAGAGCGCACATGCGCACACGACCCTTCCCCCACACACGCTCTGCCTGCCAGCTCTTTGACTGCTCAGAAAGACCTGAAGAGTTTGTTTTCTTCAACATGGCCACCTCCATGTCTAAACACGAGGTCATCTCATTAAAATTCAGCGCTGAGATTTACCGTATGCTGCATTATTTGCATAAGAGCCTACGGTGTAAATGGATTTACATGGGGATTCAAACGGGCCAATACACAGCTTTTCTGGGTGCGCGATTGAATTCTAAGGCTCCGGTTGGCTTTAGCCAGTCGAATGACGGCTCTTTTGACCGCTAAAAGGGTCTACTATTGGCTGCTGAAAGTGTCAGTCAAGTAACATGAGCCCATCAGAAGATAGATCGTTTCGAAATCATTCAGTCGGAGACAAAGTGGAGAGGCGAGTAAACATGCTCATGGACTCTATCGGTTAGGAGTGTTCAGTTTAAAAACTGTCTTCTGTATTTTGAAGAGGACATCTTTGGGACCATGTTAGCTGGTGTGAAGAGTTGACATTTGCAAAGTTTATGGATTATTTCCGACAGAAAAGGTCATGAAGTATCCAAGCCAGCGCCCCCTGGATTGTCTACTTTTGAGGTTAGTCACTGGTTAACTTCTAAAACGCTGGTTTAAATGGTTTAAAGGGTATAGTATTGTTGTGGCAGTTATGACTGATGATATAAAGCTGTTAAACTTGTACAAAGAGATCTGGTGTGCTCAGAGCTGGCTGCTAATGTTGCTAATGGGTGGTGTGGTGAAGGTTG
>BRDA01081032.1:4736-23198 GCA_036984385.1 Crenuchus spilurus | reverse complement strand
TAAAATATTAGATGTTGGCACCTCCACATCATTGCATTCAGTTTTCATTCACAATTTGTTTAGTGTCCCAACTTTTTTGGAATCCGGTTTGTAGTTCGGGGCTGACTCCTGACCTTTCTCAGAATCATCCTTACCCCAGGAAGTGAGATCTTGCATGGAGCCCAGTTTCTAATAATTATGCCAACAGTTGTCTTCTCACCAAGCTGCTTGCCTATTGTCCTGTAGCCCATCCCAGCCTTGTGCAGGTCTAGAATTTTGTCCCTGTTGTCCTTAGAAAGCTCTTTGGAGTGTGATTGATTGAGAGTATGGACAGTTGCCTTTTATAGACATAACAAGTTCAAACAGGTGCAATTAATACAATTAATTAGTGCAGAATAGGGGGGCTTCTTAAAGAACTAACAGGTCTGTAAAAGCCAGAATTCTTGATGGTTGTTTATTGACCAAATACTTTTTTCCACCATAATTTACAAATAAATTCTTTAAAAATCCTACAATGTGATTTCCTGGATTTTTTTTTCTCATTTGTCTCTCATAGTTGAAGTGTACCTATGATGAAAATTACAGATCTCTCTCGTCTTTCTAAGTAGGAGAACTTGCACAATTTGTGGCTGACCAAATACTTTTTTTCCCCACTGTATATATATATATATATATATATCTCAGAGGCCACTGCTCTAAGACTGCAAGGGAAGAATGTCAAAAAATAAGTGATCAATAATATACTGTTGTGTGTACATGTCATTGACTAAATATGCGCTACAAAGTGCTCAACTTTTGTTCAGAATCAGCTTCTTATCACTGGTAACAACGCGGCTTTCCTCTCACTCATTCCCGCAGCTTCACAGCGCTTTAAACAGGGTGGACGCTAAGTGTCCACAGAGTTCAATGGCAAAGCCAAGCGTGCAGTGAAACGAGATGAGTCATTGGATAAACGCTGGGCTTTGTCCCGACCATCGGATGCTCAGCGTCTCTGGGGGTCTATGGGGCAGTGGGCTGGCCTCGGCTGGCCCGGATGCTCAGCTTCTGCATGATGATTGGATGATCTGTCTGAGGCTGAATCCCTTTTTGATTGACAGCTAAATGAGCGAATCAGCGATCTTTTGGTGTAAACATCCATGGGAGCATTTTTAAAATTTTCATTCTGTTCTCAGTTGAACTGGAGACTTTCCTAATCATCTTAGCTGCATTTTCTGTGTTAAAAACAACTAGCGACAAATCGAGCTTCTATTTCTGGTGGGGTTTTTTGTAGCTGCTTGTGTTTGGAGACTGATTTCTATCACTCCTTCTGACTTCTATCAAAGTTTCTGGCCAGCGGGTGCTGCTGAGCCTCTCCACCATCACAAAGCACTTACAGGCGGACACACTTCACACTAGCCCAGCTAGCAGGTGTAAAGAGCTTCTCCTGTTTAAAGCGGCTCAAGTCTTACACCTGCAACACCATGAGCCAAGGCAGCCTAGCTCTGCTGGCCATTGAGAGGACACTAGTCAAGTCCCTGGAAAAGATGCCTTGTTGGTACGACAGGGTCACAGATCATTTTCTTCAAAAGGAATGGAGGGTAGAATTTACGTATAAATAAACCGACACATTTTATGATGTAGCCCGAAATTGAGCTTCCCCTCCTTGAAAGACCAGCATCCACCACTGATATATATATATATATATATGGTGCAGGGCCTCCTTTTTGCGGCCAATACAGCGTCAATTCTTCTTGGGAATGACATATACAAGTCCTGCACAGTGGTCAGAGGGACTTTAAGTCATTCTTCTTGCAGGATAGTGGTCAGGTCACTACGTGATGCTGGTGGAGGAAACCGTTTCCTGACTCGCTCCTCCAAAACACCCCAAAGTGGCTCAATAATATTTAGACACAAAGACTTGTCTTGGTCACAGATGCGCCAATAAGACATGCACCAACAATGTCCTCTTTTGAACTCTGGTATGTCACCATAATGTTGTGTGCATTGCAATATTTTGAGCAAAACTGTGCTCTTACCCTGCTAATTGAACCTTCACACTCTGTATATATATATATATATATATATATATATATATATATATATATACACACACATACAGTGTTGCTTTAAATTTTGTGAACCCAAAACTCAAAACTCAAAAGTAGTTGCAGTCTTTAAATTAGTGACCCTGCAAGATCCCAGTCTTTCCAAAATCTTAGACTGTGACTAGTCTATAACTAAAAAGTCTGTAATTTGTCTTTAGATGTGAGATGGTGTCAGACTTTCGTCTATTAAAAGTCTTTTCAGAGTCTTTTCAAAGTTGTTAGGTGTAAGGCAGTCTTTGAGACCATCAGTTGTGTGCACACTTTGAAGAATCTAAAATCTAAAAGATATTTTGGTTTGTTTAACATTTTTAAGTTTACTACATGATTCCTTATGTGTTCCTTCATAGTCTGGATGACTTCAGTATTAATTTACAATGAAGGAAAAATAAAAACATTGAATGAGAATTTGTGATGGGTACTGCATATATAGGTGCATATGTGTGTTGAATATTTGAGGGTTTTTTGCCTGACTGAAGGTCACATTTACTAAAGCAATTTTATGTGTTCAATAGGCAAATATGAGAGAAAGTATTTTCATTTTAACACACACAGGAACCAGGCATCCCACTCACTAACCAGCTGGCACTGGCGCCCACGCTTTGCTGTAGGGGGTGGATAGGTGTGGGACCATATGAAATCCTGCTGGTAATCCAAATCGTTGCCAGCAGCGCATTCCAGACCAGTTATACTGTGAGTTATTTGGAACTGAGTAAATTATTTTTGGTGTTCACAGCCTTCCTGCACTAGCTGCAACTAATGATCATTTATTTAGATGGTGCATTAATGCTAACATTATGAAAAGCATGGAAAGGTTAATAAAATTATATTATTTAGTGTATTATAGGCACATCCAATTCTAATGAATTTTCAAGAAGAAGAAATAAATGCACAGTTTAAAAAGTATTACATGGAAATAAACAGATGAGGAGACAGACATCAGACAGATGAACTGTTTAAAGAACTCCTGAAAGGATTGTTCTGAGTTCATTTATGTGACAAATGCATTAATAAGGGTTTATCAAAACATTATTTCATGCCACACCTGTCAAGACCTTAGCATCATATGTATGATACAAACTTCCTACTGGGCTTATGAGCATGGTTAAAAAAGATTTCCACTATTAAATCAAATCTCAACCATTTCATTGAAATTCAAAATCTGGTGACAGCTCAACTCCCTCCAGTTGTGAGGTTCTGAAACACTTACAGTGTAGAACATACACAGTTGTATGTGTGCATGCATGTCTGCACACTGTTTGAACTGCAATGCTAAAGAGAGATAGATGTGTGTTTAAGAGATGGTCTATTTGCACAGGTGGAATGTTGGAAGCAGAACAGAAGGAAAGCCTGTTCTTCGCACATGTTCTTGATTAGGAGACAGAAATATCACCTGACTCCAAACGTGTTAAGAAGTTGATGGAGAGCATATGAAAATCTCCACAGGTAACCGGCTCAACTGAGACCTGGCAAAATATTTATGTGTTCAGGCAGAAGTGAGTGTTTTCATGGATGGTCACAGTTCACATGTATATATTGATTTTAGAAAAAAAGTAGAGCTTCCCTGTAGTGTAGTGAATAAACATAATGATAGCATCCTTGGATCGCATATTTGTGATATTGTATCTCATCGTTCTGTTTTTTTCTTTATATTTTATGTATATTGTGATGGCAGGCCAGCATTAGACTTTAGGGATCAGTTCTGCTGTGGACTGAATTGAATTGAGTTAAATATGAAGCTTATGACTGGTGAGCAAACTAAACTACTGAGCTTTATGTAAGGTACCTGCTACAGAATACAATAGAACAAATCTCTGTTTGCAATACAAAAACATTGTATAACTGCATCAAGTTCAAAAACCAACAGTTATATCAGCTGCACTTTTAAATGTAACAAGTTCAAAATAAGTACAATAGTTCTAAGACGTTACAATACCAGTTTGGACACACCTTCTCATTCAATGTTTTTATTTTCTTATTTTTGTTCATACAATTGTAAATGAACACTGATGTCATCCAGACTATGAAGGAACACATATGGAATCATGTAGTAAACTTAAAAGTGTTAAACAAACTAAAATATGTAGATTTTAGATTCTTCAAAGTAGACACACAACTGATGCTCTCAAACACATTAAGAGGCAAGAAATGCAAGTCATGATCTCTTGACAAGACACAGCTGTTAACTGAAAGCCATTCCAGGTGACTAGCTCATAAAGCTGACTGAGAAAATGCCATGAACACTGGCATCTAAGCAAGAGGTGCAAACTTTGAAGAACGTAAAATATAAAATATTGGTTTGTTTAACACTGTTTTGCCTTAATTTAATATGTATTTCCTCATAGTTTGGATGACTTTAGTATTACTCTACAATGCAGATCATTTTTACATCATGAAAAACCACTGAATGTCCAGAAGCTGTGTCCTATCCTGGTACTGTACACAAAGCACAAAAGAATGATTATTCGTAAAGTTATCAACACCTCATAGGATGTTCACTATGCTGAATCAATTCAAAATCCAAAATATGCTGCTTAAATGCTTTTTAGAAATCTCGTCAATCTCCCTCTCTTTTGCTAATGGGCACCCAGTGGTTGTTCCTATGGCAACGGCCCTAAACCATGCGGCGGCAGATGGAAGCAGAGCTGGAGGGCTAAATTTATCTCCCAGCATCCTCACTGACTACAGAGCGTACCCCCCACCCCATCACCAAATTTCTTACTCCCACAGTCCTCATCTTTCTGGACAGAAAATGACGGACAGACAAAAATCAATACGAGTCGTTCATTCCAGCTTCCACAAAAATGTTGCTCATACCTGGAGGATAAACAAAGAGGTGGAGGCTCTGCATGTAACTGAGGGTAGAAGTGCTATTATGTGCTATTATTATTAGCTGATTAAAAAAGCTTTTCAGTTATCAAAGTACCTTACATTCTGACACATACACCAAAAATATCATTGTTTTTAAAGATTCCATTCTTCTGTAAAGTCTCAGGAATCAAACTCTACATATGTCCTACATTTAGACCTTACAAATGTTCAAACCATTAAATATATATGTCTATATATGTCAGTAATGTTCAAGTGCCCATTCTATTTTTAAGGTACTAAGTGTCGATCCAGGTGTGGAGCCACTTGGCTTTCCTTGATGTGGTTCTTGAAGAAAGAAACAGAACGTTGTGTCCTGCACTGCAGAACATTGTTCTACTCTCGTAGCTTATCACAGATGCAGTGTTAACAAGGCACCGAGATGGTTCGCTTCATCAGCAGTGTGCCAGTGGCTGTCTTCTGGGACGAAAAATCCCTCTGATATTAAACAGCAGACACACACACACACACAGTGGACAAACCCCATCGATCCGCCCCAGGACTCATTCACAGAGTGCTAGCGTGGACGAGAACATGCATGAGGGAGAGACGGGGTGGACAGTCAGTCCATTCATCCTTTCCCTGCTCGTTCACTCTCCCACCAACCATCCAACACACACGGATTGGCTCTGCACCACACGCACAGGCTGAAAATTCACAGCATTCACAAGCACACGCCGTACCGCCACAAGCACAAAGCCTATCATGACTCAGTAGAAAGCACAAGCGAGGGCAATACAAATTAGCACAATATCTTTCGAATGCTAGCAGTCAGCCCATTCATAATGAATGGTGCATAGACGCCAGCAGCAGCCTGTGTGAGATCAACCTCAGCGGCTGCCTCTTTCTTTAGGAAAAGCCTGCTAATGGTAATAATATCAATGTCCTTTACCTGAGAATGGTAGTACTCCTCTCCAGCAGTGTTAATATCAGAGATCGGTCAGGCTTTGAGTGAGGTTGAGAGCGAATGAGTCAGAGAAGGAAGAGTGTGATAGAGTGAGAGAGGGAGAGAAAGAGAGAGAGAGAGAGAAAATGTATGAATGAGCTAGTGCAGGCAGAGGGGAGGCGAGGATTCTGTACAGTGAGCTCACAGGTGATGGGGTTTGCTGCCATTTATGAGGAGGGTCTCTCTGCAGCTACATTACTAATGTCAGAGACAGAACATAACATTCCCTCAATTTGGTAAAGCAAATTTATGTTGAAAACACAACACATGATTAGTGTCTCAAATTCGCTTCTTTGGATTTGCACTAAAACTATGAGGCTTGCGTAGCTAACAAGTATCATAACACAGTTTGTTCTGAACAAGTCAATGATTGGACATGAGTGCTGATATAGAGTATCATATCATCTCTTGTTGCTTATTACTGTTAACTAATAAATGATGCTTGTATAACGGCTATATAAAAGCAATATTACACTCAAGGTCATACTGTTTTATTGAGTATCAGCATGGCTGTGATAGTCTTCAGCACTATGACCTCATGTCTACGACTGAATCACAGCCATGCTGGTATATCAGCATGACCTTGAGTATGATATTTATTGAATAGATGTCTATAATAATGTTTACATGCGCATAATAGACAGATTAAAGTCTTAGTCTAAGACACTGGACTAAACAAAGACATTTACAGGAGTGATATATAAGATCAGTTCATACTGCATGTATGCTACTACAGTCTGATTTCACAATGCAAACTGCCACCTTCAGGTTATACCACATGAATGTTACTTTAAATATCTAATCATTTTCATTTCGGACAATTTGTTACATTTTTGAGATGCCTCTTCAAGAATGCAAGAGTGCACCCCTTTTGTATTTTGTCACTCGTGCTGGTATTTGTTTTGAAAAAAAGCCACAATATGTCACAAAATTTCCAAGTTCAAATTGACCTCAGATAGTCCTGTCAGACAATCAGAGTCAGACATCAGTCTCAGACAATAACAATAAGACGTTATCAATATCAGACAATTATTCAGATATTATCAGTGTCAGACAATAAGAATCAGATGTTTTCAATATCAGACGATCAGAGTCAGACATTACCAGTGTCAGACAATGAGAATCAGACGTTTTCAATATCAGATAATCAGTCAGACATTATCAGTGTCAGACAATAAGAAGCAGATGTTATAAATATCAGACAATCAAAGTCAGACATCAGTGTCAGACAATAAGAATCAGACGTTATCAATATCAATTAGTCAGACATCAGTGTCAGACACTAAGATTCAGCATATTCACATATCAACATCAGACAATCAAAGTCAGACATTATCAGTGTCAGACAATAAAATTCAGATGCTATCAACATCAGACAATCAGTCAGACATTATCAGTGTCAGACAATAAGAATCAGATGTTATCAATATCAGTCTATCAGAGTCAGACATTATCAGTGTCAGACAATAAGAATCAGACGTTATCACTATCAGACAATCAGAGTCAGACATTATCAGTGTCAGACAATAAAATTCAGATGTTATCAATATCAGTCTATCAGAGTCAGACATTATCAGTGTCAGACAATAAGAATCAGATGTTATCAATATCAGACAATCAGAGTCAGATATTTGCAGTGTCAGACAATAAGAATCAGATGTTATAAATATCAGACAATCAGAGTCAGACATTTTCAGAGTCAGACAATAAGAATCAGATGTTATCAATATCAGACAATCAGAGTCAGACATTTTCAGAGTCAGACAATAAGAATCAGATGTTATCAATATCAGACAATCAGAGTCAGACATAAGTGTCAGACAATAAGAATCAGACATTATTAGAATTTAAATCAACTCCATGATCAGTGCACTCCTTCTGATTTTCAACTTCACTGCAGATTAACAAGGTAAAAGGTACTTCTTCTGTCTAAAAATATTAACTCAGTCATTTTAACAGTACTAAAGTATCACATACAGAGGTCAGTTTAAGGGGAAGTGAATAGAGATGAAGCATTCACCCCCTTGTCAAACTCCCATCATTCTTTTAATGTCAGCACGGGACCTTAATACAGATACTTTAATTCAAATCTATTCATATTACAAAGCACAATGTTTAGGATATTGTTTCTACTGTAAGTGACATACAACCAAACCAAAGGCAATGTAACTGACCACATAGCACAAACAATGGACAGTAGTCAGAAGATGATGCAATGTGATTGAGGTTGCATTGGTAGTCGGCAGAACAATGAGAGGTGTAGGTTTAACTCTACCACAGGCAATATAAAGTGTAGCATGTGCATTCTGATGACACATGAATAAATGTGGCCAAAGTAAAATAAAAGCAGCATGTCATTGTATTGCACATTCTCTCTATAAGCAGTATACTGCCCATATTATCCCTATGTAATAGTGCATTCTCCATAAGCATAACTATATTGCACATATTGTCCAAAAGCAATATGAACAGTAATATATGTACAAATGCAATTCATTTGACGAGAAGTGACTTGTGAAGGTATAAAGAAATTGAATTGAATGCATTATTTTTTCAGTGTAACACAGTCTCCCCCTCCAGTGTTAGCCAGCATTGAGAGTCATCAGTGCCGAGTTAGTGGCAGGATGGAAAGAATCAGGTCGCAGGTGGAAAAAAGGGGCTCCAGTTGGAGTGGCTCTGGAGAACGTCCACACTTCACTGCCTGGTTCCCCAGACACACTGAAGCCACACTCCAGCTGAAAGAAGCCCAGGCACTCTGACATCACTTGCCTCGTTTTTTCCATCCACAGCTTTACAGAAACAGGCTGCGCACGTGTACAGGGCCAGGGAGTGAATGAAGGCAGCTTTAACCCTTAGGAGGTAAAGCTAAACAAACGTGTGTTATAATTGTATAGGATTTATTTCACACATTGAAACAAGCACATAAATTCTAGTCTATATATTCTACATTTTTAATCCACACTACATTTGTGTTAGAAGATCAAAGAGCCATACAGATCTATTAGCAGTTTTATAGTTAGGATTAGTGTTAGCTTTAGATCCGTTTTAGGTTGTGGGTTGAAGTTAAGATTAGCATTAGGTCAGCTGCATTTGAACTATTTAGTTATTCAGAATGTCAATTAAAGACTAAAGTGAACATCTACAAGCAACTGGCATGCACTCACAAAACAAAATACAGTGGAATCTTGGTTATCGTACTTTTTGGTTATTGTCAACTTTTTTGAGGAAAATGTTCCACTTATCATTCATTCGCCTGGTTTTTATCAGTGTGCCCACATGACTCGCTGCTAATTTACAAAGCATCCACCCACGTGATCATCACTCAACCATGTTTTCGTCATTCATTCTGGATATTTCTCATTGTTTCTCTGGCTTTGTTTCTCATTGTCTCTCTGGCTTTTTTCTCATTGTCTCTCTGGCTTTTTTCTCATTGTCTCTCTGGCTTTTTTCTCATTGTCTCTCTGGCTTTTTTCTCATTGCCTCTCTGGATTTGTTTCTCATTGTTTCTCTGGCTTTGTTTCTCGGGCTTTGTTTCCCGTTGTTTCTCTGGCTTTGTTTCTCATTAATAATGTTCAAGGCAAACTAAAATACGTCACAATAAAGTGACAGGGAGCAGCAATACCGCCTAATTACAGGTGTGAAAACAAATAGCAGTCATGAACCAAGAGAATGGGTGTACAAAACAAAGGGTGCCTGGACCACTCCAGAACACTCTAAAACAGAGCATAAACCCATATGAGCAATGTTAAATGTTCATTTATCCATTTCATTAGTCTTTTGTATTTATTTCTCATTGTTTTCTGTATGTAAAACTATAGTTATTCTAACTAAAATGCATTTTTGTTAATATTTTGAAGTGCCTGGAACAGATTAATTGGATTTACATTATTTCTTATGGGAAATATTGCTTCAGTTATCATTCATTTCAATTATCATCAGGCACTTTTGAACAGATTAATGATGAAAACCGAAGTTCCACTGTGTATCAGATATAACTACTATATACTATGTTATTAATTAAATTGCATTTAAACTCGTGTATATTGATATATCTACTAAAACACCAATTGAATAAAGTGTCCTTTAATGTTACATTGCTGTTTTTATGTGGAATATATCAAATTTTATATTCAAGTCAGCTTTACAGTCATTCAAAGAGAAGGTTTGTGTGTGTGTCTTTTAAGTAATTAAAATCTGTTGCAGAGTAGTTTGTATGTATGCTTGTGCATGTTCATAGTGAGACGGATCAGCATATGTGGAATTAGACCATTATTACCATGTTTTCTGCCACTATAATAATAGAGCTCCAAGCAGCCCTTGTTGGATGAACTTTCTGACTGAATACAGTTCACATTGCTGTGGAAACACTTATTACTGATTTGGTTAATAAACAATAGTTATTAACAATACATTCATGATTAAAGCTTTCATGAACAAAGAAGATATTCATCATGGCAGATCATGTTTTTTATATATCTATATATATATATATATATATATATATATATATAAATACTTTTATCTCAAACCTTATCTAAATGGCTAGTTATCTTAAAATTACATTTTTAACTTTTAAATTACATTTCCAGTAAATATGTTAAATAAAATTATATCACTTTATTGGCAGATAATTTAGCTTCTTTCAAGATAATTGCTGGAAACAGGCAAATGTATTTGCCATTTAAATTTTCCTTAATAAAGTTACTTATTAATAAATGTCTATTTATATAATAAATTGTCTCATAATATGATTACAGCTGTAACATTGTGTAGGGGGTGAGGAGAAGTCAGGATGCAGAGGTTGAATTATGACTATACATTCACAAACATTGAATAACATTCATTAAGATTAAGATTCACCTTTTTGCCAATGTGATTTGCACACAACTGAATTTTACCTCTGCATGTAACCCATTCGTGCAGTGAAACACACACTAGGGAACACACTAGGCTATGAGAATTTGTGCCTGAAGCGGTGGGCAGCCCTTATCCACCAGTGCCCGGGGAGCATATGGAGTTAGGTGCCATGCTCAAGGGCACTTCAGTCCTGTCTGTGGATCAAACCAGCACTCTTCTGGTCACAAGACCAGATCCTTAACAACTAGGCCATGTCTGCTCTAATTAAGAGTAACAAAGATTCAATAACATTTAATGACTCACGAAGACTCTGAGACACAAGGAAGCTTAAATAACCGACTTAATCAAAAAGGGGAATGAACATGCAGGGCTGTGTGATGAGACAACAAGTGCTGAATATTAACCAGTAATAATAGTTGCAAAAAACATTAAATTCATTGCTCATTCATTAATTCATTACATGACAAATATTAGATATTTAGACTAGATTTAAGATAGTTTTTATGTTAATAACATAATGTGCATGTATATTGTCTGTATATTGTCATACTGTCAATTCAATTGATCTGATCCAGACACTCCAAAATATAAACAAAATATTTATCTTTCTCAAGGAGCCTGTTTTTTTTTTTTTCTTGCTTTCTCTCTTGGGTCTCAGTGCTTTTTAGACTGTTTAGGGTTTACACTCTGTTTTGGAGCATGCTGGTGTGATCACTCTGGCAGCCTTTGTTTTGTACCTATTCTCTGGGTTCTCAGCCTCTGTTTGTTTTCGCAAAGAACATCTTCTTCTTCTGAATTATATGATAATCAAATTACATGCTAACCAGTGCAAAGGATAACCAAGGTTCCACTGTATATAAAACCATATATAAAATAAAAACTTTTCTTTTTTAAACTGCTGTTATTACATATTGTTGCTAATACTGTATAGGATTTGTCTGAGAATGTTGCTAACCAATAACTACTTGCTCCCATCTTGCGACTATTTGATCCTAATATTCTGAGGGGTTCTGTAATATAAGCCAATATTAGCAAAATGACAAAAAAAATCTAACCAGTGAAGTGTATGGTGTTCTCCGGGATGGTTTATGGCTGTCTGACCCTTCATTTTGATGTGAAGACACGGATATAAGTCACAGTTTTTTGTCAAATCCTCAAACGTCACTGTATTTGCACATTAGTTTAGCCAGCTAACTTTGGGGACAGATACTGTGGTGTACACAGTTTTTAAAAAATGCTTTTTCAAGACTACCAATCAGCAACAAACTCAGTAAGTTTGGCCAACTCCTGCTATATCAGTCAGAAAGGGAGAAGTTATGTAGATAGTTTCAATAAGACAAACTATTAGAGGCTAAGCCTAATGGCTAGCTCACATCATCAGAAACTGTTTTGCTGGGATTTTCTGCTGTCTGGGACAGATTTGTTTGGCTTTGGAATCACAGCTCAATTACACCAAGAATGGTCTTCATATATCCATTGTGTTGCACAGCTAAGGACCTTGGATCTAATACTTTTTGGCAAAAAGTGAAAGATGGACTCAAAAAGTGTGTTGTGCTTACTTAAATATTTTATTGAGGCTGAAATGGATGAGCCTCAAATGTGTTGTAGGATTTGTGGATTTGGTTGGTGAAAACACCAGTGTTTTGCTGTGGACTGGATCTGAAGTAAAGAAATGCAGGCCATATTTGTTTTGAAGTTGCTTTCAGTTCCAGTGTGAGGCCTATGTAGTGATTTATAGCATGTATGGGTTGCGTATGTTATACAGAAGGTGTCCCTAGATGACTAGATGTTTGAATACTGTTGTGAGGATATGATCTCCTTCAGTCATGAGAGCATTACTAAGGTGAAATTCTGATGTTTGATGATTAGTTCTGAATACTTCAAGTCATCCCAAAGGTGCACATTTGGGGGGTGGGAGGTCTTTATAACCGTTTCCCTGATACTTTTGGGAATGGTGAACTTATTTGCAGATGCTCCAGAGTGTTCCATACTATTGCATTTCTATGAAGCTGTGTGTGCCCAACTGTTATTGTACAACCTTAGGGTAAAATAATCTTTGTTGTTACAACATAACCCTTACAGAGTAAACCACACACACACACTGACTGTCCCCATCAGTCAATATCCTTCACATGTCCTTGTCTCACACTACATTAAATCATCCTTCCCTCTCACGTCACATTACACCAAGACGTCACACATTAGCTGCAGTGCTCTTACCCGTGTCCTCCAGGTGCTTCTCCTGGGACGTACTACTGCTCTCAGGGCCAAATGATTCCTGGCAAAGGATGGAGATAAGGTCAGTCTCAGAGACTGTTACAGCATAGTGTGAATGCATATCCACAAGTACATACTCTTGCTGCTTTGAGTGTTATGCAAATAAATGTGAATTGAATTAAAGGGCATGTTCATTGATTTTTCAAAATTTCAGCATAATCAAATAGTTAAGATGTCAATAAGTGTGGGGTGAATTCTAAATCACAGGGTTGGTGGTAGGAATTAGATGACTGAAGCATTTAATGCCTTTTATCTACCTCACAGAAAACTATTACATGCAAGTAAATATAGAATATAAGCCCTTTAAAATACCACTAATAGTATTCTATATATTTTCACAATGCTTAAAGGTTTGGTTTCTATTAAGTCTGTATATATTGACTATACATACAGCTGCATATCATATCACTCTGAAAAAGAAAACCACAGAGATTTAATATTGTTTGGCATTATAATGGCCAGCTGATTACTATGATCATAGTGTTTATATCAGAGTGAAACTGTAAGTGATTTTCTGTGCTTATGGGAGAGTAAGGATAGAGAGAGGCATGCGTGTGTGTACACGGTGCACGTTTAGTAAAAGAGGGTCTTTCAATCCCCTGTTAGCATCCAGAGGGGCAACTGAAGGGGGTAAAAATAACCACCCCCCATCGAGAGTAGTAGGGAGGTGTACACACACAACCTCATAAAAAATAGACACTCATAAACACACACACACACACAGACACAGACACATACACAAAAATGCCACTCTTTAATGCTTAAAGCGGGGGCACAGACACCCCTGTGAACCCCAGCTATTGCGACAGGAAAACCATGGGTCTGACCACTCCTCCAAATAAAACTGCATTTTGAGAAACACCCATCTAGGGCCATGAATGGGGGTGAGTGAAGGGTCCCCCGGCACTTCAAACACACACACATACTGGCATGGCACACTGTGGTGAGGGTTTTTCTGGTAAACCTGTTATTAACTGCTCAAACAACATTGTATTTAGATAGTAAATAATACAGACCATGTTTGTTGAGTTGTAATAAAATATTAGGTTAGTTTCTATCTTCAGGCCCAAAAGACGGGGCAGGGCTGGCATGTTATTGTGACAGTTCTTGTTGGGGTGACCACAAGTCTGGCTCAGGCCAAAATTCCATCACTAACAAAGCCGAGGAGCTTGAGCACATGGAGCCTGTTGTTATAGAAAACTCAAACAGAGTCTTTAACGAGCTTTCATAACGCGTGAGTCATTTTCTTTCCAGTAAAACTCACGGAGAAGGCTGACAATCACGTTTCTCTTTTAATGACCAAGCACAAGCTTACTGCACTCACTAAGCTTACAGGAAAAACCTTGATTATCTTACCAGAAGATTCTTAGTGTGTTTGTGTTTGGATTTAAAAATCATGCTCTGAGACAACCGTTTTGACTGTCACGGAAATGAGTAAGAAGTAGTGGAACTAAGTGTAGGAGGAGGAGTTTTATAGCAGAGTTAGATGGGAAAATGTGTTTATTCTCTCCCTCCATGCTCTGTTTTGCAGTCACTGTTTGTTTGATTGCTACTTCATTATAATATCAATGTCTGCTAATTTATGTAATCCCTCAGCACTATGACCACACACAAAAAAAGTATAAAAGTATATTTGTGTGTAAATAATTAATTGGTTAGGTAGAAGGCTCCTCTGTAACTGTTTAACTTCCTACTTCGGTAAAGGCCTCAGCTACATAAGTTTTTGATATTTTTTTCAACACCTTAGTAAATCCTCTGGAGTTGGCGCTCCTCCTGGCAAGATATAACTGAAGCTCCGCAAAAATACTTTGCGAGATTTTATCCTAGAAACAAAACTAAACATGCCTGGGAATCCTTGAAGGTCTACTTTTCAAATACACACACACATATATATATATATTAGTGGTGGGACTTTATCATGTTAATTTCGATTAATTAATTACGGGGAAAATAACGAAATAAAAAAAATTTACGCATTTTAATCGCACTTTGCACCATGGAACGTTTCTCAGTGCACGAGTTCCAGGCATACAGATTATATTGACGCACAATGTGATGAGCATTATGGGGATGACGGAAGAGACTATACCAATGATCTATATTACTGAATAGGACACACGTGACTTTTGAACGCGCCGGCAAGGAGCCTCCATGTTGTGTGGAAGCAGGGCAAGCTCTGAAGGAAGCCAGCGTTTACAAATGACGAAAGGGCTGCAATGTTTTGCCTTTAACTGTTTTACTTTATCGGAATTCTATCAGCAGAGACCAGGGGATCACATTCCACAAGTATCTATTCATTTTTAAATGATTTATTCGTAATAATCTGTGAATTACAGCCGCAATCTCTGACCTACAAACTTGACATAGTTCCGTGGACATTACACTAATAGTCAGGCTTGCACCAAACCAACAACACTCATGAACTCACTACTTGACTAGAGGCATTTTTATAGTGACAATGATGCAGTGTCAGTGTTGTAAACTTGGCAGTGCCAGTGGCTAGCCCATCAAATTGTCTTAAGTTATAGACAACACCTTTTAAATTACTAAAAAGTATAATTAGTATTGCAGCATAAATAGAGCTTTACAATGTGTTTACTGTAACATTAAATGAACTCAGATAATAGTATTGAATATTTCTAAATTTACTTTAATATGTATGAGGTCTCTGTGTTCTTTACTTTGGATTAAGACAGTCAACAGGTTGAAAAAATTGATAATTTGTGTAGAGCCATCGGTCACTAGCTAGCAGCAATAAGGCAAGAAAACATGGCTATATTTATGTCAATGGCCATGCGATAGCAGCATTACACAAATTAATTCTTTGTCTTCTTTTTAAATAACTTACATTTTGAAAATCGGATAATTATTAACGGTTTTCCAGCCATTAGAAGTCATGCAAGCAGTAAGGCCTAGAGAAAATGTCCATTGCGACAGATGCGAAAGCCGATAGTAGCCTAACATGTCATCAACCATTTTAATACTTTAATTAATGTTAAAGAGCTTTTTATCCTCTTTGTAAAGAACTTTAAATTTTGAAAATCTGACAATTATTAGCGAAGTTAGAGCTTTGAGAAGGCAGCAGTGCTGGTCATGTGCCATTGTTTACAAGCTTCACTTCCACACAACATGGCGGCTAAATGACGTCGCGCCGGCCTCAATGCTAGCGAATAGGCAGTGTCCTATCCAGTAATATAGATCATTGGACTATGCTGGTAGATGGGAAATTTAAATACAAGAAACTTCCACATGAAAGTACAAATAAAAATGCTATTGTTTACACTTTATTATTGAAGGAGTTTGCTTATTACAGAAGCACTTCCACCATTCGTTACCACCTCAACACAAAACGTGTTGGGGCTAGCGTGCAGGTCAGTAATGTTAATTTAGCTGCTACAAGCAAACAGTGTCGCCAGTCAACACTCGACCACATCATGTCAAGGTTCACATTCAGAAACAAAATGTCAAAGTCCACGTCAGACAAACTGACCAATTCACTGCCGAGATGGATTGCATTTTTGGTCAGAATTTCCAGTGTTCTGAAAACTGTTTGCTTTTGTTTTCATCTATTGGTCTGTGTAGTAGACTGGTCGGAGAATAAACAAGATTTTGAAGTTAAAGCTTATTGTGTATTGATTCATTCATCAACCAAACTTAAATTAATATCATGTTAAATATTGAAATGTGATTAAAATGTGATTAATTACAAAGCTTCTAATTAATTAGATAAAAAATTTTAATCGAGTCCCACCCCTAATATATATATATATATATATATATATATATATATATATATATATATATATATATAGATAGATAGATAGATAGATAGATAGATAGATAGATAGATAGATAGATAGATAGATATAGATATAGCTTGAATCTAAATACACATTTTTAGATATTTGTGAGAGAATTATAAATAAGCAGAGACATATTTTTCAGCATGAGTCAGCACTGCGCTTTTTTTCCCATCCACTCAAGCGATTGTCATTCATATGATACTGACATGGACATTCCATTTGAGGATTAGCAGCCCAAGAATGTGTGAAAATGCCTATTTGGTCTATATAAACAAAGAACGATGCACATAAACACAGTGCTCACGTCACACCTATCTCATGAATATTCAAATTAGGGTTAGTGGCTGAGTGAAAACAGTGTCAACTCACATTTAAGTTTTTAAAATTAAACCACATAAAATTTCTATAAACTGTAACGACCAGTGTGTAGCCAACACCTCTGTTTATTCAGTTCAGAGCTCAAAAGTCTTGGCTAGGAATGTTTAGAATGTTTTTTTCCACAATATATCAGCACATCTGAAAATAGGTTTTTGGAAAGTCTAAGTTAAAAGCAAATTTAATCAGAATATAGATTTATGACACTCTTGCTGTTTTGACACTTTTGTTGCTGAGTTTATACTGAAAAATAGCCTGCGCAACACTTTGGAATTTGTAAAATGTCAGGGCATGTCAGACTACATCAGAGTCTCTGAAATACCCTCAGACTTCAGAGGCTTAATATCTGGGTGTGGGATGAGCAGACTGTTTTATTTGCATCTATTTAGGTGGTTATTCAGTTCTTTTGTTTGTTAGCAGCATTAGCCTTGCAGTTTCAGTTTAAGAAGAAAAAAAATTGGTATCCAAACATGTCTTGACTGATCGATTATTTGTGGTAAAAGTGGAAAAATATGTGACTATGATTTATACGTGAACTAAAATTAAACTATTTTTTAAAAAGCACTTGCAGATGTAGTGACAGTTACAGTGAGTCTGTTGTTATGTGTATCATGTGACTTACTTCACTTTGCTTATGTTGCACTAAGAGTGGTCTGGATAACAATACTGGGTTTTGGGTCTGAGCCAACTATACCAAAGGCCCACTCTTAGGTCCCTGATATCATAATTCAAGCACACAAAACAGAATTGAAAGGCTAAATGGGCATTATATAATGGACTAAATCAATTAAATATATCTATAATGTTACATATCATTATAAATCATCGCCCAGCATTAAGTTACCAGCAAAAGTTGGCATTCCTGGTCAAATGACATGTTTTGTTGATTTTCTAAGTGAAAATAAGTATTAATAGAACTACCGTTGGTACATTTAAATGCACACTTACTGTCTGACTGTTTAATATCATGGAGAAATATAAAACACATGTGGCCTTTGTAAAAGTTATACTTTTCTCAAATGTCATATATTAAGTAATAAATTGGCTATGCAAAATGAAAAACAATGTCCTTTACATTTCCTGTATAGGTGAATTTATATGTTATTTTCACTTGGAAAATAAACAATATGTGTATTCGACCAGAGGTGCCCAAACTTTAGCATAATGAAAAATTATACTTACTACATAAAATTGTCTCTGATACAGTACTGAAATCTACAAAAGTGTATATATATATATATATATATATATATATATATATATAACATAGTCTCTG
>BRDA01081030.1:0-40578 GCA_036984385.1 Crenuchus spilurus | reverse complement strand
TTAATCAGACATGTGAAGAAATAAGATATGTCTGCCTTTGTTTCCTAACATTTTTAAAAACTTTTTATTCCCTGTTCTCATTTTAACCACATTTTGAAAACAAAAAAAAAATCCTCTTTGCTGATTTGATTCTTAGAAATCCCTGGAATGAGCTTACTGTGCTCTCAGTGTGCTCTTACACATCACTGGACCTTCTTTTGCTGTTTTATGGTTTTAAATAATGTAAACCTCAAAAACAGCAGCATGTTTTAAAGCATCTAAAAAAACTGCCTGTAGAAAGAAGATTAGTGAAGAGTACAAGTAGCACAAGCACAAGTGGTTCAAATGTGAACGAGATTCACATCATTAGGGATGTTGTAAACATTTTTTTCTAGAATAAACTACATGAACTATGCAACTAACTAAAGAGTGTGTTAACTCGAAGTTGCACTGAATTAAGACAATCTAAAATAGTGCTTTATTGACAAATGCACACATGCACTCTTTACCACATATCTTAATCCAACTACAAACTGAACTGGTTAAATCATGGTTAAATACACACCAGCCAATTTCTATTTGACAAATTCTGCTGGTTTTTTTTGCTCTTGTATATGATGCTGATCTTTGACTACTTTTTTATTGTATCTTTAGCCTTGTACATTTGTTTTTATGTACTGAATAATAAAATATTATTAACAAAATTACATTTTCATTTAATTAATGAATTTAATTAAAACATTTCTTTCAAAATATATGAATTGCTGTAAAAGTTCATATCTTTCACTTCATCATTCATATAGAGCAGGCATGTCCAAAGTCCAGCCCGTGGGTCATTTGCGGCTTGTTACCACTTTTTGAGTGGCTAGCAAGATATTTTAGAATTAAAATGAAAGTTGGCACGCTATTAAGCAGGTTGTAAAAATTAGATTCCTTGTTTGAACACTGGGTGACACTATCATGTAAAAAAATAAAATAAAATCTAAAACACTCATCTCATTTTCCCCTAACAATAAATGTTAACAACATTCCACCTACGTTAATGTTCCTGAGCTCTTAGGTAGACATGGTGACTCCAAAGAAAGAAAAAAGACTTGCAGAATGCAGCAGATTTCAAGCACATTGAGAAAATGAATATGTTTTCACTGAGTTCAGAGGGAAGTGTGTAGGTTTCATTTGTCCGGAAACAGTTGCTGTAATGCAGGAGTATAATGTTCAGAGACATTATGAAATGAAACATCACTCTTTCAACTCATGCACTGCTGTTGAGTGAGAACAGGTGAAACAACTAGCAGCTAGCATAAGCGCAATAAAACCATTTTTTGTGCTGTTTAAGTGCAAGAAAATGCTACAAGGTACCGCAACACATCGCCCAGCACAGGAACTTCAGGGTTGCCAGGTTCACAGATTTTGTGCAAAATTAGTCGTCTTTTTTTTTTTTAATGCGGTTGTGAGTGAATTGTCCCTACAATTAATCCCACATATGGGTTACAACTAAATTGTTAATAAACAGCAAGCACCAGAAACAAAAAAAGTAACATTTTCATTTGTAGCAAATAAGCAAGTAAGTTTTATTTCTAAAAGTAAAGGTGTTAAAGATCAGACATATGGAAATATCAGATAAATTCAACCACATAACCAAACACACAAGAAAATAAAATCAATGTACAACAATACATACAGTCTCTGTTGTAACAAAACTTTGTCAAATCAAATCAAATCAATTTTCTCACTGATGTGAAGGCATCAAAGTATCCCCAAGGCATGTAAATTTGAATCCCTGATGTTGATGTTTTTCAGTTTTGGTATAATTTGAAAACAGCAGCTGGATAATATAGTGTGAAACCGTTATGATCAATAGACCAATAGCAATCCTCCAGAATAATTTGAAATAAAATTGAGTTATGTTGACTGACTAACATTTTTTCTCTCACCTGTAAAGTAGTCATTTTGGAGATAAAAGGTTTTGTTCAGACAGATAAAACATGTAAAACATAACATACTGTGACAACAAAGATAAGAAAAATCCTTTCAAACTTTCCTTCAACTCTTTTGAAGAACTGAGAGCAAATGTAAGTGTGAATTTAAAAAGTGTGATCACACTTGACCATTATCTGAAATTGTCTAACAACCAATTGTGATGGATTTGCACATCTGGGTGATCTAGTGCTTGAATGAAGGAAAGTGGATCAATAATAGTATCAATAATACAACAATGAATGTTTCACATCTGTCTTACTTAAGCACATTTTTATAGTTTCTTACTTCAGTTCTTAGTCCCAGCAAAGTATAAACCCTCTTAATCTCCAGTGCAGTTTCACTTACAAAGTAGCATTATTCACAAAATCAGCCAATGTACTAATGCAGCTAAATTTCACTCACTTTTTGCAATACCTGTTCTAATGTCCTCACTGAAAGACTGTGTGTTTCTCTTGTGGCCACTAGATGGAGACTCTGATCTTTTAATCATGAGTAGAGTTAATCCTCTTAGTTACTTTTCAGCCCCCAAGAAAAACACATTTGACGGAAACTAGCAGATGTTTCAAGTCCGATTGAACATGAAGTAACTTTAATTTCTGTCATTTTTTAATTAAGTGATCAAATGTATTTTGAAATAATACCAAACAACATTCATATATTCTTCATAGTGTAAATAGTTTAGTTCTCATATGCTCTCTAAAAACCTGTTTGTACTTTTTGCCAACATTTGTTGTTAGGTGGATAATATTGCAATTTTACTATGAGTACAAACTTGCTGTTTTCTTTGTAATAAGCATTTCTGGCAGTACACTAAAGTAGTCCATATTTACAGTATTCATTATACAGGATTATAAACGCCAGCCCAGAGCGCCTGGCTTGGACCCAAATGATTGCTAAAATAACTTTTATTACATTTATCATTAAACAATCTTTTGCCGTTTTTCCGTTATTTATTTCCCCTGACAACAACAGAAACAAAAAAGACAAATGAAGGCATTACAAAAGCAATAATTCATAAATTGGGCTTCCTTAAGTAGGCCAGCTGTTTGTTTATTAAACATTTGTTCATATTACCATAAGAAGTAGTCAGTGGCCAGAGAAAATGGAAAAGGTCATGACTTTATACTGTGATGAATTATGTACAGAAACCTGCCCAAAATGGACACACAAAAAGGCTACTCCATAAGCCCATTTGTGCAAAGGCACAGTTTTCAGCCAAACTAGGTCAACTTGCAACTTTCACTAGTTTGCTGCTTTAGGTTCTCTGGAGAGATTTTCTAAAGAATTTCAAGGCTACTGTTTATTGAAATAGAAGCTATTATCTTCAACTTACATTGTACATTTTGATTCTATAATACGTTTGAAATAGTGACCACACCGAGACAATAACTAGTATGAGGCCAAATATCTGATGTAAACTGAAATATCAGATATCTGTTTTTAGTGCAGCATAAACAAAAAAGAACAAAACCATAAGATAAAAGATGATTATATCATATATTATGATGTGATAAATAAATCAATAAAAATATTTAATAGCTGGTAGCTAAAAGTCCATAGCTAAAATGTTATTATTCTGTAAAAATAAAAATACTGTATGGTATATATTGTATGTCATTTTATTGGACGTGTTAGTTTAAATTGCTTTTAAAAAATGGCTCAGTATCAGTATTGGGATCAATTTAAAAAAATACAAATTGTACAATAATGAACACTGATATGATGTAACCACCTAGTGGAACATCGTGATACTACAAAGAGTTCATAATTTTTATATGACACATGTAACAAATAGTTTGTAGATGATAGCTCTTATTGTTGTGATAAACATTTGCAAAATAAAACATATTTATATTTAGTTCTTTGGTTTTCCAAAACACATGACGGATGTTAATTAGATAGTTATGTTTCTGTTAGGAGTCAGTTTAAAACATTTCTATTTTTGAATTTATGGACTTTATCTGCCATGGAGAAAAGACTGCAAACAGTGAATGTTTGGGTTTTTTCTGTTTATTGTGGCAGAAATGTGAGTTTATACTGATTGTTATATTTATTTCATTGTAAACAAACAGATGGTTTCTTGTGAGCCATGCAAGCTATTATGTTTCTGTGAGTTGCAAAAGGTTGGGAGCCTCTGGGCTATACTCTGCCCACATTAGACAGGGACACTTCAAGCTTTGTTTCATTCTGTTGCATCATAAATGAGAAACAATGTTGCTAATAAACCAGGATCAGTCATGTGTAGGCATAACCATCTATCTTTGTACATATCATAAGATGGTGTAAGACATGCTACTGATTTTATTCAGTATGATGTATGGGTAATGAAATTGCATCTTTATCTGATTTGTGAGAGTTTATTCAAGCATAGTAGTTTCACTTTCCCTTTGAGACCAAATGTATAACCTCATGAATAGATTTAAGTCACTTCTGATCTTCATGACAGGAATACCATTCAGATGAGGCAGAAGGAAAGGACTGGTATTATGGGCAGATAGCTGCTGGAACTAATGCTACTGTCATCAAGATGAATCATCAGACAGTTTCTGTCAGGTTAGAATAACATCAGATAAGCGTCTGGTAAACAGTTCTTAGTGGATGTTATGTACTACAACCAAATGGAAATGTACCTTGATGGAAAAAAATAAATCAGGATTTTAAAATAATGAAAAAGCACATTTGGTTTATATCTTTTGCCTTATTTGAAATAAACATTTAATCAATAGTACTCTTCTCAAATTCAGAGTAATTAAAAAACACTTGTATGTTGTTTATGCAGAAATATAATTATTGGTAATACTAAACATGACAATTATTAGCACCATTAGTACCTCTATTATTAGTACCTTTGTGTAGTAGTCTATGTACCCTTTATTATAAAAGCATGGAGGCAGAAGAAAATAAAAATGTATCTCTAGTATTTTTTTTATAGTCTATTCAGACCTCCCAGGTTTTAAATGCTGTTTAGGTAATGTCAACTTATTTTAACGCATATTAACGAAATTCTGCATAAACACTTACAGTGAAGAAAATAAGTATTTGAACACCCTGCTAATTTGCAAGTTCTCCCACTTAGAAATCATGGAGGGGTCTGAAATGTTCATCTTAGGTGCATGTCCACTGTGAGAGACATAATCTAAAAGAATAAAATCCAAAAATCACAATGTATGATTTTTAAATAATTTATGTGTGTGTTACTGCTGCAAAAAAGTATTTGAACAACTGCCAATCAGCAAACATTCTGACCCTCAAAGACCTGTTAGTTCACCTCTAAAAAGTCCACCTCCACTCCACTTATTATTCTAAATTAGAAGCACCTATTTGAGGTCGATAGCTGCATAAAGGCACCTGCCCATCCCACACAATCAGTAAGACTCCCAAATGCTAACACAGCTAAGACCAAAGAGCTGTCCAAAGACACCAGAGACAAGATTGTAAACCTTCTCAAGGCTGAAAAGGGCTACGGGGCAACTTGCAGCTTGGTGAAAAAAGATCAACTGTTGGAGCAATTATTAGAAAATGAAAGAAGCTAAACATGACTGTCAATCTCCCTCTGACTGGGGCTCCATGCAAGATTTCACCTCGTGGTGCATCAGTGATCATAAGAAAGCTGAGGAATCAGCCCAGAACTACACGGGAGGAGCTGGTCAATGACCTGAAGAGAGCTGGCACCACTGTTTCCAAGGTTACTGTGGCTAATACACTAAGACATCATGGTTTAAAGTCATTCATGGCAAGGAAGGTTCCCCTGCTTAAATCAGCACACGTCCAGGCCCGTCTTAAGTTTGCCCATGACCATTTGGATGATCCAGAGGAGTCATGGGAGAAAGTGCTGTGGTCAAATGAGACCAAAATAAAACTTTTTGGTCTTAATTCCACTCGCCGTGTTTGGAGGACGAAGAATGATGAGTACCATCCCAAAAACACCATCCCTACTGTGAAGCATGGGGGTGGAAGCATCATGTTTTGGGGGTGTTTTTCAGCACATGGGACAGGATGACTGCACTGTATTAAGGAGAGGATGACCGGGGCCATGTATCGCGAGATTTTGGGGAACAACCTCCTTCCCTCAGTTAGAGCATTGAAGATGGGTCATGGCTGAGTCTTCCAACATCACAATGACCCAAAACACGCAGCCAGGTTAACCAAGGAGTGGCTCCGTAAGAAGCATATCAAGGTTCTGGAATGGCCTATCCAGTCTCCAGACCTAAACCCTATAGAAAATCTTTGGAGGGAGCTCAAACTCCGTGTTTCTCAGCAACAGCCCAGAAGCTTGGCTGATCTGGAGAAGATCTGTGTGGAGGAATGGGCCAAAATTCCTGCTGCAGTGTGTGCAAACCTGGTGAAAATCTACAGGAAACGTTTGACCTCTGTAAAGGCTACTGTACCAAATATTAACATTGATTTTCACAGGTGTTCAAATACTTATTTGCAGCAGTAACACACAAATAAATTATTTAAAAAATCATACATTGTGATTTATGGATGTTTTCTTTTAGATTATGTCTCTCACAGTGGACATGCACTTAAGATGAAAATTTCAGACCCCTCCATGATTTCTAAGTGGGAGAACTTGCAAATTCGCAGGGTGTTCAAATACTTATTTTCTTCACTGTAAGTGTTTATGCAGAATTTCGTTAATATGCGTTAAAATAAGTTGACATTACCTAAACAGCATTTAAAACCTGGGAGGTCTGAATAGACTATAAAAAAAATACTAGAGATACTTATTTTCCTCACTGTATATAACTGTGAGATTTTATCCTAGAAACAAAACTAAACATACCCCAGAAATCTTAAAGGATCTACTTTTCAAATATATATAGCTTGAATTAAAATATATTTTTAGTTATTTGTGAGAGGAGCTTAAATAAGCAGAGACACATTTTTCATAGAGTCAGACAGCTGTGCATTTTTTTCCCCACAAAATAAAATGACCTGTCATTCATATGATAATGACATGGTAATTCCAGACATTCCATTGGTAGATTATTGGTCATGGAATGTGAACCTGAACAAAGATCTCAAATGTTCAATCTAGGAACCATTGAATGTGTGAAACAAGTCACCTCACAATTGTTAAGCTTTAGAAACAAAACCACATAATTCAAAAATCAAAAATAATTTGTAATTCAAATAAATCAAAAGTCTTGGCTTGAAATGTTTAGAGTGTGTGTTTTCACAATATCTCGGCACATCTGAAAATAGGTTTTTGGAAAGTTTAGAGCAGATTTAGTCAATATATAGCTTTATGACACTCTTTTTGTTTTGCCACTGTTGTTGCTGAGTTTGTGTAATACTTTGGAGAAAAAAATCATTTCAGATGGCTGTAAAGAAAAAAAGAAAGCATGTCAGACTACATCAGAATGTCTCAAAAGCCCTTAGACTCTGGATGACTAAATGACTACATGACCAGTCCGACACTGACTACTGACTGTAGTTCTTCTAAACATGAGGATGATCACATTCTACTATTAATTTCCCAATTCCTGAAGAAAGAGAGTAATTCCATGTTTTCAAAATATGTTGTAAAGCTGTATGTCAAAAGCACCAGATTTGTGAGCATAACAGTTCTGTGGAGGATCCCATATTTCATACTGCTGTAGAATGCCTGGCCATTGACATTAATGCCATTCCAAATTCACATGCTGATTTACTCCCTGGTTCAGCACAGTTCCTAGCATGTCAGAGCAGGATTGGGCTGCTTAGCAGGTAAGCGATCAAATCATTAGTATAGTCATCAGTATCCTTAACGGGTAAACTGCCATGTCGGGCAGAAAGAACTTGAGCTCATGCTAAGAGTAATGGAGCAGCTTATGGTCATCAATTGAGTTCTCTATAGAAAGTGTACTTTCAGAGGTGAACCCTTCAACCAGCTTGTTCTCGCTCACAAAGAGGCTACAGAGAAATTAATATTAAAGGATTTAGCATGATCATGCTTTAATTGACCAAGGATGGCCGTGTATGTGGATTTGAAAATAACGATGTTTGAGATGTGTGTCAGTAGGAAAGCCATAGCTGAAAAAGCATCTTCCTTCATCAACGTAAAGACAAGCAGACCATTAGAGTTAGCCACAGGGACTAATTTCCCTTTCTAGAAACCAACCTTCAGAGGCACTTAAAAGATTTTGGTATTCATAGAGCATTTTCAGAATCAATTTCTTACAGAATATACTGTTGGAGGTCCTTGTGCTAATCAGAAAGCAAAGACTTATTTACTTAAAACTGAAATGGTTGAGTCATAACATTACAAAACACTAAAATCATAAGTGTCAGTATCATTGCAATCAAATTGTGCAAGTATGTGCAACCTTCTGAAGGTCTTGAAGAGGGAAGTGTAACTAAAGCGGTTGAGTACATACCTGCAAGTAATGAAACTTTGAGACATAAGAAATCTGACCTTTTGAAATAGAAACAATAACGAAAGCACTGTAAGACATGGGATTGCAGAACAAGTGGAAGGAGATATAGTGCAAGACAGACTCAAGATGGAGAAGAAGCTCAACATTCAGCTGAGGAAGAAAAATACAGTGAAAACCAGTCCATAGAGAAGCAAGAACATGAGATATACCATGTAACCAAGAGACACACCTGATAGATTAATTTATAAATCTTTAATGAATCCCCTGATTCTGGTTATACAATTTATCTCTGATGGGCTACAGAAAGCTTTACAAAAACACAATGAGGGGTATGTTACAAATTATGCCATGAACTGTTCAGAAGATATTCAATAATTTTTTTTTGCAAAATGTTATCTGGTTGCTGACACTACAAGTAGGGTCAGAGGACGAGACTCTATCCCAGCTTAAGTGTAGGTTTTATACTGCTCCTTACAATGCTTTGTGAAAGTATTAACCCCCCTTAGCATTTTTGGTGCTTTGCTACTTTACAACTTGGAACTAAAATGCATTATTTGAGGATTTGCATCATTTTATTTACGGAACATGCCTACAACTTTGAGCATTTGATTTTCTTTTTATTGTGAAGCAAACAACAAATAACAGAAAACAGTGTGCATAACTATTCACCCCCCTATAGTCAGTACAGCAATTATAGCTGCAAGTTGCTTTGGATAAGTCTCTATGAGCTTGCCACATCTTACCACTGAGATTTTTGCCCATTCCTCCTGACCACAGATTCTCAGTTGGATTAAGGTCTGGGCTTTGACTAGGCCATTCCAATACATTTACACGACTCCTTTTAAACAACTCAAGTGTTGCTTTAGCAGAATGCTTTGGGTCATTGTCCTGTTGGAAGGTGAATCTCTGTCCCAGTCTCAAATCACTGACCAAAACAGGTTCTGCTCAAGAATATCTCTGTATTTATCGCCATCCACCTTCCCCTCAACTCAGGCCAGTTTCCCAATCCCTGCTGCTGAAAAACATCCCTACAGCATGATACTGCCACCACCATGTTTCATTGTGGAGATGGTGTTCTTGGGGTGATGAGATGTGTTGGTTTTGCGCCAAACAGCGGTTCCCTTGGTGGCCAAAACGTTCAATTTTGATCTCCATACATGTAGGGAGTCTCTTGCAAACCTTTTGGCAAACTCAAAATGAGACTTCCTATTTTTGTCTGTCAGTAAAAGCTTTTTCCTGGACACACTTTCATAAAGCCCAGCTCTACAGAGTGTACAGCTTATTATGGTCTTGTGGAAAGATACTCCAGTCTCTGCTTGGGAATTCTGCAGCTCCTTCAGGGTCTCCTTTGGTCTCGGTGCTGCCTCTCTGATTAATGCCCTCCTTGCCCGTTCTGACAGTTTTGGTGGGTGGCCCTCTCTTGGCAGGTTTGCTGTGTTACCATTTTCTTTCCATTTGATGATAATGGATTTGATGGTGCTCTGGAGGATCATGTAAGCATGTGACTTCTGAAGGTAATTGGTTGCACCAGAACCTTTTAGCGGTTTCATAGCAAAGGAGATGAATACATATGCACATGCAAATTTTCAATATATATACAAATAAATAAATAAAATCTCATTCCACTTCACCAACTTAGACTATTTTGTGCAGATGCATTGCATACAATTCAGATTAAAAAAATGTTTAAATACAGATTGTAATGTTTTTATTGTGTATGTAACCAGTTCCACTAGCATGCAGAGGTTTTTTCTGGCATGTTATGAAAATTGTTTGCTAGCATCTAGTTCAGAAACTTGCTGACTCTTTACAACCTACAGAATCTTTACAACTTCCAATGAAATTTACTAATTCTTGCCTGTTTGGTGGAGATTTGTATTTTCAGAAGTCAAGCTATTTTTAATAACAACAAGGTGAATAACAACTTGTTTCAATATTTATTCACTTTGTACATTATTTGATCTTCTCCATGATAATCTGTAGCAAGGTCTCTTCATAACTTCTTGCAGTATGTCATACAAACACGGTCAGATTGAAAAATGAGAAATTAATTATTGTCTTTGCAGCAGTAGGATTACAGGAAATGGGTTTGAGAAAAGGTTATGTATCAGGGTGTGCCAGGGACTGAAGAAACACAAGGAAATATTTATTTTCACATCCTCAACAGAGAACACAATTAAGTGTGGAATTTTTGTTTACAGTTACTGCTTTGCTGTTTTATAATTTTACATACTAGCAAACATAAGACATAATAAAGTATTTGTGCTACTACTTTTGCACAAGCCATTTTTTGCACAATGTCAAATTTCAGCAAATAAAAAGAAAAAAAGAAGAAAGAAACAGGCATCACACAAGCCCAGTCCAAAGTTTCTGCTCAAACCAACAGGGAGGTCTTGAAATTCTTGGGTTGTTAAGCCAGTTCAGGTTGTATGTTCTGGCTGAGAGAACAGGAGTTTAAAATGAAAAGAAAGTACATGAAGCGCTGGAGGTTAGAATCCACATTTCATTCCTTTTGGGCCTAGATTCACACTCTTAGAACTAATCTCTTTAGATCAACTCAAAACTCTACACAAGCCTGTGCACTGCTGGCTTTCTCAACTTTCACTTATTTAAGCAACACAACTATTCAACATACTTGACCTCAGTCACATACAGTTCACTGCTACTGATCAGAAAACCTTTGAGGAAACAGCCCATCTAAAATCATCGACATACATTCTTGATGTTCTGTCTACTTGCTTTTTAAAAGTCTGCTGCCCATCAGTGGAATGGGTTGCTTCCATCAACTTGTATGAATGTATGAATTTAAATTAAGGTTATAAACCTGAAGTGTCCTGAAAGGATCCATCTTTGGGTCTCTGCATTTAATCTGTGTCGAGTACCCATAGACCTAAATGTTAAAAATCTTATTCATAGCTATGCAGATGATAGTGGTGAGATTTATTCAGCTCCATCATCAAGTTACTAGAGACTATGAAAAAAGCTAATTGTATTTGACAGTAAAAGGTAAAGACTTGAGCTTTAAAGACTAGAGTCTGGTGTAATGCAGTGGTCTCCTTACTGGACTTCCCAAAACCACAATTAGACAGTTGCAGCTTATGCAGAACGCAGCTAGTAGAACACTTTCCAGAACAAAGGGAACCGAGTACATTACTGCAATTCTCAATTCACTGAACTGGCTACCAATTAAGCACTGAAATGATGTTATGACTCAGGACTACTAATTGTATATACAGTGGGGCAAAAAAGTATTTAGTCAGCCACTGATTGTGCAAGTTCTCTTACTTAGAAAGATGAGAGAGGTCTGTAATTTTCGTCATAGATACACTTCAACTATGAGAGACGAAATGAGAAAAAATCCAAGAAATCAAATTGTAGGATTTTTAAAGAATTTATTTGTATATTATGGTGGAAAATAAGTATTTGGTCAATAACAAAAGCTCAGCTCAATACTTTGTAACATAACCTTTGTTGGCAATGACAGAGGTCAAACGTTTCCTGTAAGTCTTTACCAGGTTTGCAAACACTGTAGCTGGTATTTTGGCCCATTCCTCCATGCAGATCTCCTGTAGAGCAGTGATGTTTTGGGGCAGTTGCTGGGCAACACAGACTTTCAACTCCCTCCACAATTTTTCTATGGGGTTGAGGTCTGGAGACTGGCTAGGTCACTCCAGGACCTTGGAATGCTTTTTTTTAATGCAGCCACTTTTTTGCTCAAGCAGTGTGTTTGGGATCATTGTCATACTGGAAGACCCAGCCACGTTCCATCTTCAATGCTCTCACTGATGGAAGGAGGTTTTGGCTTAAAATCTCACGATACGTGGCCCTGTTCATTCTTCCCTTAACACAGATCAGTCGTGCTGTCCTCTTTGCACAAAAACAGCCCCAAAGCATGATGTTTCCACCACCATGCTTCACAGTAGGGATGGTGTTCTTGGAATGCAACTCGGATTTCTCCAAAGATGACGAATTTTTACCAAAAAAAGTTCTATTTTGGTTTCATCTGACCACATAATATTCTCCCAGTCCTCTTCGTGATCATCCATATGCTTTCTGGAAAACTTCAGATGGGCCTGGACATGTACTGGCTTAAGCATTGGGACATGCCTGGTACTGCAGGATTTGAGTCCCTCTCGGTGTAGTGTGTTACTGATGGTAGCCTTTGATACTTTGGTCCCAGCTCTCTGCAGGTCATTCATCAAGTCCCTTCGTGTAGTTCTGGGATTTTTGCTCACCATTCTCATCATCATTTTGACCCCATGGGGCCCCAGATCGAGGGAGACTATCAGTTGGTCTTGTATGTCTTCCATTTTCCTATAATTGCCCCCACAGTTGATTTATTCACACCAACCTGCTTGACTATTGTAGATTCACTCTTCCCAGCCTGGTGCATGTCTACAATTTTCTTCCTGGTGTCCTTTGACAGCTCTTTGGTCCTGGACATGGTTGAGTTTAGAGTCTGACTTTTTGAAGCTGTGGACAAGTGTTTTTTTATACAGATAATGAGGTCAAACAGGTGACATTAATACAGGTAACGAGTAGAGGACAGAAGAACTAACAGGTCTGTGAGAGCCAGAATTCTTGCTGGTTGGTAGGTGACCAAATATTTATTTTCCAACATAATTTACAAATAAGTTATTTAAAAATCCTACAATGTGATTTCCTGGATTTTTTCTTCTTCTCATGTTGTCTGTCATTGTTGAAGTGTAGCTATAATGAAAATTACAGACCTCTCTCATCTTTCTAAGTTCTCATTCATCCTCAGAGAATAAATGGGCACTGCAGATGTGGTTTGTGTAGTAGTGTTGTATAGGTAGTAGAAGATTACTCAATCTAAACAGGAACCAGACAATGTTGTACTGATACACCTCACAGAATGGGGAAATAATACAAATAAGGTTTTCTATAAATTGAGAGAATTAAGACGAGAGGGTTCACACAGTCCTGTGTCTCAGTGACGAGATGGCTTTGGCTGTTGCTCTTCTCTCAGCAGCTTTCTTCTTTCTGGCTCCTGGCATCTTCCCTAAAGGTAAGAGATTTTATATTTCAGAAGTACAGTTTCTTACTCATTTTGGTCAATTTCAACACTATGCCCGTGAATTACAGTGGATATAAAACCTTCTGCACACTCCTGTTAAAATGCCAGGTTTGGGGATTTTAAAAATCAGACCAAGATGCTACAAGCAACCAGAGACAGATGGCATTGGAGAGAAGTGACTCGTCTGTGCAGCCTACCATCGCGAAGCGATGACTGCGTATGACATGATATGACATGACAGATGAATAAATTCAGAACGTTTCTCACTCAATTGGAAAAATAAACAGAAAAATACAAATGAAGAGCTAAAATAAGGGGGTTGCATTAATATCAACACCTTTTGTTATACTCCACCCTCTGTCTAGGGGAGGGGTGGAGGACAGAGTGACAATGATAGTGGAACCAGTGTAGTGTGGTGAAGAGCTGAATAAGGTTCTGGAGGCAAAGCTGAATTGCAAGTGGTATTTTACTGAGGAGATTGCTAGTAGCTAAAGGGTTACAGCAGGACAGTGCCCAAAGAAAATAACACAATAAAAGCCTCAATAAAAGCGTCTTACCTGTCCCAAAATCCTATACTTAAGGAACCTGTCCATTCTCAACAGTATATAATCACACCATTATGACAAATGTTGAGTAGTCCACATAAAACTAAACACTCCATGAGGAAGGAAGCAGTATCTTCAGTCTATAGAGTAGGGTGAACAGATCTGAGATGACAAAAAAGAGGACACCTCAGCAGGGTTTTTTTTTTTTTGGTGCTTTAACATAAATTGTATTATTATTATTATTAATTATTAATAAATATTGACAAATTATGATTTCTGTTTTATATAATAATTACTAGGTACTATCAAATAGTTGTTATTATTATATTATTATGAATAATACAATTATAAAATTTATATTAATCATTAGTAAAATATTAATACATTATTACATATTATTAAAAATAATAAACTGTTAAAAGCATGTAGCATAAAATTATCACCACTCTTTTTCAGTCAACTTCACTTCAGCTCATTATTACCAATGTTACACTTATGTTTGGACTGTATGGTCAATAGATCTCATAATTATACCTCTTATCACAGACTGGTAGACACACACAGACACAGACTCAAATGTTAATGTTTATGAATTATATTAAACCTCTGATATTAAAATACGTCTAGCTGATGTGACGCTGACAGAACAAATGCTCAACATGTAAACAACTTACAGGTGAAAACGGACGCTGTTTGAGGGAGTGACAGCGGTGACGACCAATCACATGTTAGCAAGAAACGACAGAGCCAATTGGTGATCTTTTGGGCAGCTTAAAAGGAAACTGGCTTGGATTTCTGCTGGGTCTTAATGCTCGCCCAAGTACATTTAATATAGCGTAACATTTCATTCAAGCGAACAGAATAGGGTGAGGGCGACACTAGTTTGTGAACGAAACACTTCTCGAGTAAAACAAAATCCCGGACGTTTGTGAAATTCCACCCGGACATGTTTTTTAAGTCTCAAAAAGAGAACATGTCCAGGTAAAAGAGGGCGTCTGTTCGCCCTACTATACAGTCTATGAATCACTGGAAAAATTAAGAGTTTTGGGATTTTTAGCATCTCTCAAAGTCTCTTTCAGTAAAAAAAATCAACAGACAAAACAAAGTGCTAGTCCCCAGAGAGTTGGTCTGTGTTGGCTCTGGAAGTCTTTATCAGTGGCTGTTCCACCCTCCTTGCAGTGTGGGCCACCTGCTTTTTTATAACCATAAGCCCCGCCTCCTCGTGATCCTTAATTGGGGCTGAGCAGTCAATAGCACAAAAAGGTCCAAACCCAAAGGGGACAGCACATCAGTTCATTGAGCATGTAGCACCTTTAAACAAATTCTTAGTTAAGTGCCCTCTGAATTTATAACAGCATAAGTTATATCTATCAGCATGGCACATCTTCACTTGGCAATTTTTGCCCACTGTTTCTTGCACAAGTGCTCCAAATATGTCAGATTGTGAGGCCAACAGCTGTGTACATCACTCTTCAGGTTAACTTGCAGATTTCCAATTGGATTCAAGTCTGGGCTCTGGCTGGGCCATCCCAAAACTTTTATCTTCTTCTGCTGAAGCCATTCTTTTGTCAGTGTGGAGGTGTGCTTTGGGTCATTGTCATGCTGAAGGGTGAAATTCCTCCTCAACTTTAACTTTTTTGCAAAAATTAACTGATATATGTTCATAATTCCCTCCACCTTGACTAAAACCCTATGTCCAGCTGGAGTAAAACAGCCCCAAAGCATAATGCTGCTCCCCACCATGTTCCACTGTGGATATGGGGTTCTTTTTGTGATGTTAATTGTTGGCTTTGTGCCAAACTTACCTTTTGGAATTACGGCCAAAATGTTCAACCTTGGTCTCATCAGACCATAACATGTTTTCCCACATTATTTCGGCAAAACATAGCTGAGCTTGGATGTTTGTCTTTGTCTTTGTAAGAAAATGCCACAAGAAGATATGAGATTGTTGTCACATGTACTACACAAACAGTATTTGTCAAATTTCTGTACCTGCTTTAATGTTGTTGCAGGCCTTTTGGCTTCCTGGACCAGTTTTCATTTTGCCTTTTCATCAATTTACCAAGTCCTGTTCTTGGTAATGTTAGCTGTTGTGCTAAAATCCACTTCTTGATGGTCATCTTCACTGTGTTTCATGGAATATCTAAAGCCTTGGGAATGTTTTGTCCCCTTCTGCTGACTGATGCCTTTCTACAGTGAGATCCCTTTGATGCTTTAAAGGCTCTTTGTGGATCATGGTTTTTGCTGTAATTTGCAACTGATTAAATATCAGGAAAGCCGCACCAGAACAGCTGAACTTGAACTGTGTACTGACTACTATTTAACATGAGTTTGAATGTGATTTTCATTTGAATGGTAGATTATGTGTTAAATTAAAAATGGAAAATGTTTCTGAAATGATTCACCTTGATCTCATTTTCTAAATCACAAAAAACTGGCATTTTAACAAGTGTGTATTTTGGTACCCATTGTACAGTGTTGGGCTTGTTAATCCATTACAAATGGATTTATTTCTGTTAACCCCCACAACTGGCTTATTTGTTAGTGGAACTGAGGTTTTCCTATGCACTGTTGTAAAGACCACTGCTTATATAAAAACTGATTTTGAATATTTAGGAGAAGCCTTTACTCCAGCATATAACATTACCATGACTGTGTACAATACTGTGACCAACAAGCCAAACTCAACCTACACTACTGGTGTTGCTTATAGAGGAGTCCTTCTCGGAGCTATGAGACGGGCTGAGCAGAAGTACAATAGCTTCAGGTACACTTGTTTTTTTTCCAAATTCATGTTGTCCTTGCCTAGAAAATTAGCTAATGGACAGCAACAGATAATTGAAATTCAGAGGAAGATATATACTTTTAATGTTATCTTGAAAAAGTGTGATGTATGATTTAACATGGAAACAGGAGTACTGTCTGTGTATGTAGCCAAGAAAAAACATGATCATAGTTCAGGCTATGATGCCTACGGATGTGTTGTGCTGTGTTGACAGCAGTCCTGATGGTTAAAATGACAATATGACAGTAAAATTTGGTAAGTATTGACCTTACTATGAGTGACCGATGTTTATCAAACTTCTCAGAGAAGTAAAACTGAGGTCTGGTCTCATTAGTTTGTGTAATTCTCATGTATGTTATGTATAAGATATATACTGACTCCAGAGTTCTTATACCTATACAGTGTGTATATATATATATATATATAAAGTGTTATTATCTGTTTGCAGACTTCTTATCAACGTTTGATAGTAAAGTGTATCAGATTTTTACACGATGTTTACAAATCCACAGATTCACCATAACAGAAAATATTGACTATGGACCTTACCTGGAGTGTATCAATAGCTTGAAGGCGAGCACTACTAAACATACTTACTGGGAGATTCTTATTCAGCACAACAATATGACCAAACCAGCTGAAGTGGGTCAGTTCTTATCATTGCTCCTGATACTCAATTTTTTTTCCCACCATACAATATGTACAGCATAAAAACCTATATTAAAGCTACAGCCTGGGATTTTTACATTTTTAATGAAAACACATTTTGCACCAATTATTTTGTGTCACAGGTCGAAACAAATGTTTTTGATTGTGTTTCTGAACATTTAAATATGATTAATGTTAACATTTAGAGCCTTACATTCTTATGCTCTTTGATTCTGATTCATACATTTACAGATCTGAATCTATTTTCTTACTTAGAAGCCACTTTGTGTCATATTTTAAAATGTGTTTTATTATATTTTAAAGGTGTTGGATGCATTATTCCCGACGCAGGTGACCACATCATCTTCAAATTCACTACATACTGAAGGCACATCAGCATCACAGCTGCAGTTACTCAACTTAATACTTAATACACTAACCTCGTATTTCCAGCTCTAACATTTCCACTTATCCAGTCAGCATCTCATCTGTGCTGTTAAACTCTATGTTGTAAGCTTTTGGTGGGCATTGTTTATATAAATATATTATAATATATATTTATATGTAAAACCTCAGTTGTCAATTTAAAGCAGTTTCAATAAATTGTTTATTCAACAATAGTTTTAAGAGTCTAATTTTTTATTGGTCTGTTTTAGAATGCAGTTTACCTGCAGAAAGTGCACTTTACCGAAGTAAACTTCTCGTGTGCTATTAATTAACTTCTCCCCTTGTGTTGGTTACCTTAAGAGAAGATTTTATATTGCTCATTAAGTTACAGTAGTTGTAATTCACATCAAATTCCTCTAGAGGGCTGTTTAAGCCAGCTTAGAAAAAGCCAGTTATGGTCAGTTTCCTTTTGGAGAGAAGAACGGACACAGCAGTTTGATAGAACTCTACAAAACATTTAAAAGTAGTTGGTGCTATTAAGATAGTAAGAAATCCTGGATTCTTTTTACTTTGGAAGAAGCGGATGTTTGTTTTGGTGCCCTTTGTCTATTCTTGAAAAGAGTGATTCCATGTTTTCAAAATATGTTGTCAAGCCATATGTCAAAAGCACCAGCTTTGTGAACATACCAGTTCTGAGGAGGATCTCAACCTTCATACTGCTGTAAAATGCCTAGACATTGACATTAATGCCATTCCAAATTGCCTTGATTATTTACTCCCTGGTTCAAGCACAGTTCCTAGCATGTCAAAGCAGGATTGTGCTGCAGAGCAAGTAAGCGATCAAATCAAAACTGATTTCTCACACAATTATACATGGTACAAAAGGCAGTGAAATGCTTTGATGACTGCTTGTTCACATTAGGAAAATAAGGGGGGTCAGGGGTAAGAGAAATTATATATCTTCTATAAAAGATATTTAGTCCATTGGGACTCCTCTTGTCTGGTCTTCTTTTGCTTCAAATGCTAATGACAGGAACCTCTCACCACGGATTCACACTTCCACTTCTCTGCCCTTCAGCCTTTTGGTGGCCCCTCCACTATCCACTTCCCATCCACTCACATGTCTCTGCCAAGGTGTTAACCCTTCCTGTATCTTCACTTAGATGCCATTCAGATGTGGGTCTCATGTATGATGGCCCTTTCACACTCCTTTGCCACTTGCCCTTCCGTCACATGTTCTAACCCTACCCACTGACCCTCTTTATTCCTCTCCTTAACCCCTCCCATGTGACTACACTGTATTTAAACCCCATCAGAACATGTGTTCATCAGACTGGGTTCAAAATGGCCCTGGTGACACACTCAAGCTGTCATTTTAGACCTGTCATCTTCTTCAATAAAACTCTGAAAACCTGAAGACCAAGTCTCCTGACTTTCTCCTGACTCAGCTGCAGATTTTTTTAAAGGGTAGATAATCAAGACATAAAAGAACAATAAGAACTATAACATACAATAATATGGCAGAGGTAGGGAAGAAGAGATTCATGTTTAAAACAGTACAGTGCGTGGAGTGTGTGTGTGTCTGTGTTATTGTTCAGAGTTTGGATCGCCTGCAGGTAGAAGCTCTTTCTCAGCCTCTCTGAAAGAAAACGCTTCCCTGATGGCAGCACAGAAAACAGTCTATTGTCGGGGTGGCTAATGTCTGTCAGTACCTTTTTGGCCTTGGTCCAGCAATGACTGCTCTACGCACCACCCTCTGAAAAAGTCTTATCTGTCCTGCAAGGTGCTGTTCCCAAACCAGGTCATGATGTTAGCTGAGAGGATACCCTACGGTGAAGGTGTAGAAGTTCTGCAGCACTTTGCAGGGCAGCTTGAAGTCCTTCGTGGTAGAGACACTGAAGGGCCTTCTTTACTGCAGAGGTGATGTGGTAGGACCATGTCTGGTCCTGTGAGATGTCATCTCTGAAACTGTCTACTCTTTCCACTGCAGCTTTATTTATCCAGGCATTTCTGTAATTCATCTCCTGTTTCCTGCTGTAGTCTATGATCAGTTCTTTTGTCTTGCTGACATTAAAGAGGAAGTTATTGTATGGCTCAGTGGGCTAAGGCTCTGACACTATGACCAGAGGATCGCAAGTTCAAATCCCGATCAGGCTATTTGCCATCAACAACTGGTGCCCAAGAGAGCAAAATTGGCCGTGCTCTCTCTGGTGTGTAGATGGCGCTCTCATTCTCCCCATCACTCACACGTTGCAATGTCCGCTGGCTCGGGCGTCTACTGATTGGTCCATTCAAAACTAGAGACCCTGCACTTCCCTCCAAGCACGTTGGTTCCCCAGGGACGGTGTATCAAGTGGTAGTTCGAAAAAAGGTGGTGGCTGTATCAAACGCAAAGGAGGAGGGGTGTGCATGTCTTCACCCTTCTAGAGTCAGGGAGAGTGCAAAGAGATGGGGAGAGCCAATAATGAGTTGGGTTAATTGGAGACTACCACATTGGGAAAGGGAGAAAATTGGCTAAAAATTTAGAAAAAAAAGTAGGTTTTGTCCTGGCATCATCTCTCCTCCAAGTAGGCCCTCTCATCATTGTTGGAGATTATACCTCCCACGATGGTGTCATCAGCAAACTTGATGATGGTGTTAGAGCTGAAAGAGGCCATGCATTCATGAGTGTACAGTGAATACAGCAGGGAGCTTAGGACAGAGGGGCTCCAGTGCTAAGGGTGAGGGTAGGTGAGACATGTTTGCCTACCAGCACTCCTTGTGGTCTGTCAGTCAAGAATTAGGAGATCCAGTGACACAGTGATGATTGAAGTCCCAGATCTACCAACTTGGACCAACTAGTTTTGAGGGAATAATTGTGTTAAATGCCAAACTGAAAATGCACAAAAAGCATTTTCACATAATTATCCCTCCTGGCATCCAAGTGTGACAGTGTTGTGTGGAGCAGGTGTGTGATGGCATCATCTGTAGAGCACTTGTGCCAGTATACAAACTGAAATGGGTTTCATGATATTCTAATTTTATGACCAGCACCTGTATTTAGAGTTTACCTCAGATTACAGATAAGGCATTGTGTTATTTCTAAATGTGTGTTATGCAGTGTTTAGCTCTGACAGTCATGTTTTATGACCACTGGAGTTCATGTAATGTAGGCTATTTACTTTCACATTTAGGCTCACCTTTCTTGGGAAAGAAGTTTGTTAGTAGTTTCTTTCCCTTGTTTCTTTTTTGTCCTTTCTTGTCTTTTTTGTGTTTTTTAGACCCGTAGACCTAAACGTTAAACATATTCAGAGCTATGCAGATGATGGTGGTGAGATTTATTCAGCTCTGTTATCAGGTTACTAGAGACTACGAGTTACCACTGACTCTTTGTACCATTGCATAGAGTCAGTAAATAACTAAATGAGAGAAACTTCCTTCAGGTAAACACAGTAAAGACAAAGCTAATTGTATTTGACAATAAGAAGCAAAGACTTGAACTTTAAAGACTAAAGACCAAGTTAGAAATCTTTGCATAAAAATGGATTCAGATCTTATTGCAATTTAGAAGATATACTGACCTGCTGGTAATCTTCCATTCATAGACAAGATTACTCAGAACTTTTTAAACAATGTTATGATGAAATATGATTCTAGTCAGGCTTCTGTTCACATCACAGTATAGAGACAGTCTTACGTTATCTCCTTCAGATCTTCATTCAATATTGTCAATTTTAGTATGTGTTTACTCAAACTGGTAAACTTGGTAGGGCTTTATGTGACAGTTCCTAGCTTGTTGTTGCCATTTACAACATTAAATTAAATTAAATTTATTGACCTGAAGTGTCCTGAAAGGATCCGTCTTTGGGCCTCTGTGTTTAATCTGTGTATAGTACTTGTAGACCTAAATCTTTGCATAAAATAGATTCAGACCTTCTTCAGACATATAAAAGCAAAAACTAAATCAGCATTTTATCATCTCAAGAACATAGAAAGTTTAAACCTCACATGTCACAACCAAATACCAATCAATGTCTTAATGCAGTCTGGTGTAATGCAGTGGTCTCCTTACTGGACTTCCCAAGACCACAATTAGACAGTTGCAGCTTATGCAGAACGCAGCTAGTAGAACATTTACAAGAACAAAGAGAACTGAGAACATTACTGCAATTCTCAAGTCACTGAACTGGCTACCAAATAAGCACTGAATTGATTTTAAAGGACGACTAATTGTATATCACTGAACAGCATTGGTTTATTCCATATATTGCTGATTTGAGTAGACCTCTCAGATCACTTACTGTTCAGCTCATATACCCAGAATTTAAACCAAACAAGATGAGACAGCTTTCTGTCACTATGCTTTACATTTGCTTGTTTCTTTCTGTTATCTATGCAATGTCAATCATATGTTTTTTATTGTTTATATCGGCTTAGATATGTAATGTTTCTTTTTATTTCTTTTATTTTTTCCATATAGCTGGACTTTCCTTTTACTGTCTATGTAAACAACTTTTTTTCTTACCATTTTGTAAGAAAGGTACTTAAGAATAAATATGTCTTCCATTATTACCTAACCAGGAAGCTGTCAAGTGAAAAGTCACACTAAATGGCCTTGTATTCCAATTGTGAAAGTGTGATGATCTCACTCAAGCTAAACAGGAATTAGTTTGATGGAATGATAAACCAGAATGAGGAAGCAGTGAAAACAAGGTTTCCTATAAATATCTCCGACACTCAAAAGGAGAGGATTCACCCAGTTGTGTGTCTTGGTGACAAGATGGCTTTGGCTGTTGTTCTTCTCTCAGCTGCTTTCTTCTTCTTGGCTGCCAACATCTTCCCTAAAGGTCAGATTTCACATTTCAAAAATACAGTTTCTTACATTTGTTAACTATAATGCACAATGCACATGTGATTTACAGTGTTGGGGTTGATAAAGTAATCCATTTCAAATGACTTCTGTTACTTTCTAAAATCCACACAAATCATCAGCTGTTAAATCATAAGAGTACTTTTCAGATGTTTTCAGTTATTTAGAAAGAAATTACCACAGAAAGCCTATGAAAGACATGTCGATGTTTCAGTGTAAATGCTAATGCTATTTAGAGATTATATAAACAGGTACAACTGCCTAAAATAAGAAGTCATTATAAATAAAACGCACAACTAATCAAGCCTGGGAGGTGTTCCCAGATTTAATAGCATAACTGGATTTGTCAATAGAGCTCATATTTACAGCCCAAATATATACAATTACAGACAACACATATATACACATACATGTGCCAATGACGTACCTGGAAAGACAAACACTATACATATAAACAAAATGATAGTTTATTACACAAAAAATGCCAAGGGGGTGAATATTTTGCAAGGCACTGTATATTCAAAATGGTAGTGTTTTAAATACATTGTACAGTGTCAAATACATTTAAGACAGATGAGTAACACAAGTCATACAGGTCTTATGAAGTCAGTAGTTGTAATGTGATCACAGGAATTTAAACTGATTACAATATTTTAGGAAAAATTAATCAAGTTATAGTAACACACATTGTTCTGTATAACACATTGTACTGCATAACCCCCAACACTGCCTTATTGTACGTCATGCTTTGCACTGTTGTAAAGACCACTGCTTATATAAAAACTTTTGAATATGTAGGAGAAGCCTTTACTCCAGCATATAACATTACCATGACGGTGTACGATACTGTGACCAACAAGCCAAACTCAACCTACACTACTGGGGTTGCTTATAGAGGAGTCCTTCTCGGAGCTATGAGAAGGGCTGAGGAGAAGTACAAGAAATTCAGGTAGGCTTACTTTCTTCCAAATTCATGTGGTCCTTGTCCAGAAAATTAATTAACAGACTGAACAATAGAAACTATTAAATGAAATGTTAATGGGTGGTGTGGAGCGGAAGGAGAGACAGAGGGAACACAGTAAATCTGCCAGTGTTAAATCAACACTATTAGAGTTAAAATAACACTGATGGTGTCAAAATGTAACACTCTCAGTGTTAATTTAACTCTTAATAGTGTTGATTTAACACTTTTAGATTTAAGCAGCATGGGTCCCAAAAACAAAGCTTTCATTCCTTGCACAAACTCAAAAAAACAAACACTGTGATGTTCACAACATTCACAGATATTCAATAACTGACACCAGACAAGGGAAACACAAGGGGCTAAATAATGTGTAATTGGTGGATACAAACACACAGGGCTATGAGATCACTGAAGATAGGTGCAGCACATTACTGAGACAAGAAGGCATGACGCCAATGGGACTTGTGAAGAATGTAAACAAACACAGACAAAGCACATTGCAAAACATACACAGAAAACACAGAGAATGGACAAGGCCATGGAGGGGCTGTGAGAAAAACTACATCAAGTGACATGGGTATGAACATCTTATTTACTTTTAATGCTGTCTGGAAAATCTGTGAACTATAAAAAAATTTAGCATGAAAACAGGAGTAATGTCTTCATTTTAGGTTTGTTATTATTAATTTTTAATCTAGGCAAAAAAGCATTTAAAATAAACCTGCAAACTAGCATTAGCACAGTATAGAGCACAGTATCTATGAATATGTGCCATGAAGTGTTGACAGCAGGGCTGGTGGTAAAATGTCGCTCTAGATAAACACAAAACGTTCCTCCTTTTTTTTTTTCTTACTGATGACTCTCCCTCATTCCACAGAGTGGGACACACAACTAACAAGTCCACTGTAATGAAACATACTGACATGTTATGCCTTTAAACACCCAAGAGTTTGTTAATGAAGATTGTGTGTTAACTCTAGGGCTATAATTTAGGCCAAACCCAAAGTTGCAAAATATTAAGCTGTTAATAAGCTTTTAAAATATTTGAACACTATTAAAGGTCCCAAACTATACCCCTTTTAAGTTATTAGCATTTAGTTAACATGGCCTGAGAGTCTAAATTAAATGTCTATCACATGTCAACCCTCAGGAGTTAGTAGTCAGATAAGCCTGTTTGATTAGGTTTTTTTAGACCTGTCTCAAGGACAACAGCTCACACACACACACACACACACACACACACACATGCACAGAGAGAGAGAGAGAGAGAGAGCGCATAACAATCATGACATTTAAATCATAAAGTTGTATTTCTCTGATTTACTGTTTTGTTCTCACTAATGTTACTCTCTGTGCCTTCATGCACCAACTTAACCTCTCTCAACCACCTGCTGCTTTCTCTCTCAGCCATTATCAGTGCTATAACAGTGTAATACTGACTAAAGTAAACACTAACCATTACTGACCACGGATAAACAATAATATCAGATTAATTCTGCTTTAGACTGAAAAAAAAAACAACTAATGAAGAAGTTAGCTTCTTATTCACCAGCATCTTATTTACATTTTAATCTCTCTCTCTCTCTCTCTCTCTCTCTCTCTCTCTCTCTCTCTCACACACACACACACACACACACACACACACACACACACACACACACACACACACACACACACACACACACACACACACAGTTCCAAACAGCTTCACACTCAAGCCCAAAACTAAACTCAAAAGTTTTTAGAGATACAAATCCAGTCTATGAACACAACCTCACTGTAACAGAGCTAACATAGCACAGCAATAACACAATATAGCCAAAGTAAAAACCACAGCAGCACAAAAAATTATAAAATGCACTTGAAAATAAAAGCTCAAGTTTTGCCAACATTATTTGACTACTGCCATCAGTAATAATCTTATTGCACTATGACACTGTGTTCTTTTAGTGTGGTTTAATGTGTAAATATAACATGGCTGACCTCAACCTGAGTTGAAACTCATGGGGTTCTTGGTCGATTGGTTCTGGGTTGGATATAAGACCCGGAGTTATTGAGAAAAGGCCCAGTGATATAGCCCCGTAGCCTGGCCCTAGTACCACCACTGCCATCTAGGAGATATTTAGGACATTTTGAGCACACTGACATGTCAGAGTTTTAGCTCAAATAGTAGAATATTTTATTTTTCAAAGATTGTATCTTTGTGTACAAGAAGTCTATGTAAGTGATTTTCCTTTTTTCAGTTGTCCCCCACTACAGTTCTCTGCAGTAATGAGTAAATGGTGATACAGATATCATGACTGCAGTTCTCATCTGTTGTGAAGATCATTACAAGCTTTATTTCACTTTTGGGTTTGGCCCATTTTGTTCCAGGACTGTAGAACTGTGAGAACTCAAGAAACTATTGGAATACATACATGATTATTTGCGTAGTTAATTAGTTCTTCTCCATGATGGAATACATGATGTTTGGCAATATATGGTAATGTTAGAAAACATTAAAAAAAATGTATACTCTATCAAACACTTTGGCTAAGCATAGACCTTAATGACGCTGCCCCATATTTATCAAAGTTTAATAGTAAAGTGTATCAGATTTTACTAAAACTACGTTTACAAATCCACAGTTTCACCACAACACAAGATATTGACTATGGACCCTACCTGGAGGGTATCAATGGTCTGAAGGGGAGCACTGCTAAACATACTTACTGGGAGATTCTTATTGAGCACAATGGTACAACCATTCCAGCGGATGTGGGTCAGTTCTGAACTTTCCTCCTGATACTGAAATTAATGTTCTTTAATATGTACACCTTATAAACCTATATTAAAGCTACAGCCTTGGATTTACATTTTTTTAAAAGAAAACACATTTTGCACCAATTACTCTGTCATATTTTGAAACTAAATACAAGTCAGCCTTAACATTTACAGCCTTACATTCTTATTTATGTTTTTTTTTTTTTTTATTCCCAAATTTAGAGATCTTTTTTAAAATGTGTTTTATTATATTTTAAAGGTGTTGGATGCGTTATTCCCGACGCAGGTGACCACATCATCTTCAAATTCACTACATACTGAAGCATCACAGCTGCAGTTACTCAGCTTCCATTAAATCCACTAACCTCATATTTCCAGCTCTAACTTTTCCACTTATCCAGTCAGCATCTCATCCGTCCTGTTAAACTATGTATTACACTTTTGGTCTGGCATTGTTTATAAAACCTCTGCTCTTACAGAACTTATGACATTAAATTTAAATGGGAAATATAAACATAAACACAAATAGTTTTTACTAGTTCGTAATACAGAGTTTAAAAACCTTAATGTGTATGTATAGTACATCTTATCTACTCAGTTTTAAGCACTTTAAATAAAATGTTTACAGAACAATAACTTTGAGTCTTACTTTTTATTTTTCTGTATTTGAGTGAACTTAACCTGCACAACGATGAGATTTGAAATCATTTAGCATTTGTTTTTTCTAATCTATTCTGACAAACTGATATTTAGCACTGCCACATGATGACTCCTCCCAATTGCTTGTAATTAGTCTTAGAGCTCGAGTCATACAGTCATGTGAAAGTTTAGTCCAGCCTCTTTTAATTATGTAGTTTTGTGTTTGAGGACATAATAAAAAACATCTGGTCCTTAGAGGATCTTACATCATTTGTACAACAATGTACATATTCTACCATTTCATTATATATTTATTTAAAATGAAACCAAAATAATGAAACCATGTGATGAAACTATGAAACTATGCTTTCATAGGGAGTCATGCTGCTAATCAAATGGATTGTGTTAATTGTAAAGCATCCTTAGGTTTGACAAAGGCGCTATATAAGTGTAATGTTCATTCATTCATTCAAATTCCTTTTATTAATTCATCATTAGCTTGTGTGACTATAAATGTAGAAGATTTGGCAGCTTGCGAGTCTGGAGCATTCAGGTGTGTATTATTACAACTCCAAGGAAGAAAGATGTCAGCAATGATCTTAGACAAGTGACTGTTGCTGCCCATCATCCTGGGAAGGGTTATAAAGTCATTTCTCAACAATTTGAAGTCCAACATTCTAAAGTAAGAAAGATTATTCACAAGTGAAAGAGTGTACAACCCAGCAAATTCACCCCAAGGTCAGACATCGCAATGCTTAGAGAAATTGCAAAAAAAGAGTGATGATCTGCACTTGTGTTGCAGCCACAGTACTGTAAACCAACTCCTTTATATATATAAATGTATTCTAGAGTGAAATGTGAGGCTGTCAATAGTTAAAGCTGGGCAGACATTCACTCATGCACCAGGACAATGATCTCAAGCACACCAGCAAATCTACAACAGAATGACTGAAAAGAAAAGAATCAAGATGTTCATGGGTCAATTATTGTCCAGACCTCAACCCAACTGAAGTGCTGTGGCAGGACCTTAAGAGAGGTGTGTATAAACAAATGCCCACAAACCTGACTGAACTGAAGCAATACTATAAAGAAGAGTGGGCAAAAATTTATCCAGAACAGCATGAGAGACTGAGTTATTACTGTTAAAGGTGGTTTTACAAGATTAATGGGGTGGTACTCACTTTTTCCCAAATGGCTTTTCCATTTTGGCTTCAAAATACAGTGGAATATTTTGTTATTTATCTGAGGCTGTATTTACTCATTTTTAACACCAATTACCAAGTTATTTTTTTAAATTATGTCCTGATAAGTGAACTCATAAAATTCAGAGAGGGTGTATGTATGTAACAGTTTGTGCACCTCTGACATGTTTGTTATATAATTTAACTTCTGCACATTTTAATGTAGACTTACTGCACATTTTCTGGGGGAAGGGGGTAAAATGTGGCCTGCTCAAAAGTCATGACTCACTTTATTTTGACTTTTTTATGACTGATTTATTTTTCTGTAAGAAAAACATACCATATTTATTGTTGTTTTAAGCAGAAACTCCTAGAAACTCTAAATAAAATATTCTAATAATATGAAATGCTAAATTATGAGCTATATGTCATACTGATCAAAAGTAAAACAGAAAATGGCTTGAAATGTCAGTTCATATATAATGAATATAATATTTGACAGTTAACCTTAAATTATGAACAACAATGAACTCTTACAGAAAAGTTTGATAAATATCGATGCAGAGGCTTTCTCTGGCACACTATGAAAATTGTTTGCTAGTATGTAGGCGGCATCTAGCTCTTGCTGACTCCAGATTGCAACCATCATCTGCAAGTATACAAATATGATCTAACCATTAATTAAATAGTCTACAAACTATTATACTTAATTATAACCATGTGTCAATTTTAAAACCTCACCTCACACCCTGCTGCTCCTCCTGTTTCTTTTCCTCTGTCTTCTATTGCATCACAGCTAAATATACAGCATGTACAGGATGTTTCAAATGCTGGATTTGGTAGGTGATCAGTTATGTACATTTTTTACTTCTCTGTCTGTGCAAACTGCCTAATAAAATGCAGAAATAACATATTCAGTACTAATTAATTTAAGAAAGCAATTTCTCTCTTTGTACCAGTACTTCACTAATCCCTAAGTGATACATGATATTTAAAATAATATAATAACAGGTTTGGTTAATTTATTATTATTATTATTATTATTATTATTATTATTATTATTATTATTATTATTATTATTATTATGTTTTAGCATGTAAACTCTGTTGGTGGTTATATATATATATATTTTCTATGGTGGCATAATACTGAAATGAAATGATAAAAAAATTATGTTAAGCTTTACTTAGCTTTACTAGACAAGACAAACATTAATATTAGAGAGTAAGGCTGTGTCCCAAACAGCTCACTCTGAAACATTACTTACTGCACTACTGAAAGCACTTCTAACCATGGAGTCATTTTATTTATTTACTCATTTATTTATTATATTTTATTTTTGTAAACATTAAGTGTAGTAACAGTATGCAGTTTGGGATGTGGCCAGAGAATAATGTAACTTTACGTTTCAGAGAGCTTTCTGACAACAGTTAATATAAGTGTTAGCTAGCTTACCCAAACCCTCCTAGTCTGTTACCATAACAAGACAGTCAGACAGTGAAGCTGCTGAATACAGAACATTTCAGGCATCTCAACACAAGCCATAACACAGTGAAAGACCCTGACCACCTACCAACCAGAGCCGGTTGCTAACAAAACACAGCACGTGAATTGCAAAGCTGCCAAAATGCACTTTCAAATGTAACTGGTTTTTAAACACTTTCTACGGTATCATTTTTGGGTGGGACAAATCTACCTGTTTCTGATATTGGGTAGGACACATTCCCCCAATCCCCCTGGTTCCTACACCAATGTGAAGAACAATGTTTCAATAATGATCTTATTTATTTTGTACATTATTTGATCTTCTCCATGTTAATTGCAGCATGTAATACAAACATCATCAGACTGAAAACTGAGAAATGATTGTCTTTGCAGCCCTGGAATTACAGGAAATGGGTTTGAGAAAAGGTTATTTATCAGGGTGAGATAGGGACTGAAGAAATGTCAGGAAATATTTTAGGTGAACCTATTTTGTTTATTTTGTATTTGAAAATACTTTAACACATAACACATTCCACAATTAAATATGGAATTTTAGTTCATAATTACTGCTTTACTGTTCTATAATTTTACAAGACGGGCAAAAATAAAGCATAAAGTATTTTATATGCTGTAACGTTTCCACAGGCCAGTTGTTTTGCACAATGTCTAATTTCAGCAACAACAACAACAACAAAAGAAACAGGCATCACACAAGCCCAGTCCTCAGTTTCTGCTCCAACCAACATGGAGTTCTTGAAGTTCTTGGGTTGTTAAGCCAGTTCAGGTTGTATGTTCTGGCTGAGAGGACAGGAGTTTAAAATGAAAAGAAAGTACATGAAGCGCTGGAGGTTAGAATCCACATTTCATTCCTTTTGGGCCTAGATTCACACTCTTAGAACTAATCTCTTTAGATCAACTCAAAACTCTACACAAGCCTGTGCACCGCTGGCTTTCTCAACTTTCTGTTGATAAATGTAGTGAGTCTGCAACTTTCTTTAACAGTGAAATTCTAAATGTAAGAGAAGCTTTCGCCAATACTAAGCAACATAACTAACCTCCATCACATACAATTCAATACTAGTGATCTGAAAACCTTAGAGGAAACAGTCCAGCATCTAAAATCATTTACATTCTTGATGTTCTGTCTACTTGCTTTTTGAAAGTCTGCTTCATTCAATATTGTCAATTTTAGCACGTGTTTACTCAAACTGGTGAACTTGGTAGGGCTTTCTGTGACAGTTCCTATCTTGTTAATATTGCATGTTGAGTGTAGGACTGACTTTAATGCCATTTACAACATGAAATTAAATATAATTTATTGCCATGAAGTGTCCTGAAAGGATCCATCTTTGGGTCTCTGCATTTAATCTGTGTAGAGTACCCATAGACCTAAATGTTAAAAAACGTATTCATAGCTATGCAGATGATGGTGGGGAGATTTATTCAGCTCTGACAACAGGTTACTAGAGACTACGAGTTACCACTGACTCTTTGTACCATTGCGTAGAGTCAGTAAATAATTAAATGGTAAACACAGTAAAGACAAAGCTAATTGTATTTGACAGTAAAAGGTAAAGACTTGAGCTTTAAAGACTAGAGTCTGGTGTAATGCAGTGGTCTCCTTACTGGACTTCCCAAGACCACAATTAGACAGTTGCAGCTTATGCAGAATGCAGCTAGTAGAACACTTACAAGAACAAAGAGAACCGAGTACATTACTGCAATTCTCAAGTCACTGAACTGGCTACCAAATAAGCACTGAAATGATTTTAAAGGATGACTAATTGTATATCACTGAACAGCATTGGTTTATTCCATATATTGCTGATTTGAGTAGACCTCTCAGATCACTTACTGTTCAGCTCATATACCCAGAATTTAAACCAAACAAGATGAGACAGCTTTCTGTCACTATGCTTTACATTTGCTTGTTTCTTTCTGTTATCTATGCAATGTCAATCATATGTTTTTTATTGTTTATATCGGCTTAGATATGTAATGTTTATTTTTATTTCTTTTATTTTTTCCATATAGCTGGACTTTCCTTTTACTGTCTATGTAAACAACTTTTTTTCTTACCATTTTGTAAGAAAGGTAGTTATGAATAAATGTTTCCTTCCACTATTGCCTAACCAAGAAGCTGTCAAGTGAAAAGCCACACTAAATGGTCTTGTACTCTTGGGGAGGGACTTGTGGCTACAGTGGTGCAAAGTCTATGGGCGACTGTTGACCATACAGCTCCCAATCGCTTTGCAGAATTTGTCTGTGAACTACCAATCGGAATCGCTTGATTTGAATAGCCCGCCTTCGGTCGACGGTAGACAATACGGACTTGTGATTGGCCCGCGCGACAGTAGCCTACCAATCGCGTTGCGGAATTTGATTTTGGACTACCATTCAGAATTGCTTGCTAGCTGTAAAGCCACCCCAGTCCAGCCACTACTCGAGCCAGAGCGCAAGTAGATCATCGTTATGTAAGTACGAAGAAATCCACAAGAAAACTTATTAAGCAAACACAAATGTATACATATGCTGTTTTTCCTGTGAACCGAGAGCGAGTTTACGCAGTTTCGTAGCTTGAAGTTGATTGAAGTATTAGCTTACGCTAACTGTCGGTGGTTAGGTGTCGAGTGTGTGCTAACTTTTGTTACCAAGAACAGTTCTTTTAAAGATTATGTACGTCCATATCCGTTCTCTCTTGTGTTAAATTAGTTCAATCCATAGAGTTACAAACGGAGAGAGAACACTCCCTATCAGTTGTGCTTTCTAACATGATCTCATGGGGGATCCAAAATGGCCGCCAAAACGGGAACAATGTCAACAAAGCACATGCATATCAATGGGAAAATATGTTATCTTTAAAACAAGATAGGTCGACAGCTATAGACTAGATCTTCCTAACGCTCTGCACACTGGTGTAAAGACATGTCGGCTTTATGAAATGAGTACAATGAAACAGAGATAAAGCAGAGGAAAGCCAGAAATCAGCGACGAAGCTGAAGTTATGGAGACTGTACAATGAGCGGACTGATTAAGTGATTGTCAACATGCAGACGGCGTTTTTTTTTTTTACCAATATTGCAGGCCTGTAAGTCATGATTGAATCGTATTGATAGAATAAGACTAGTGGTCTAACAAATGGAATTCTAAACAAGAACTGTGCTTTTGTACACAAATGCCGAAAATGGGGTCAAAATGTCCGCTGGTGTTTTTTTCTTTCTATGAAGTCAAGACAGTCTACCTGCAGCAAAGTGACTGTTTATTACATAACTTTGTCGATACGTTTTGAATTTTCTTTTTTGCATGAATTGACTTAATTCTCAAAAAGTGAATATTATAGGCTTACTTACATATGGAAGAATATTCCAGACCCCTTTTGCGTTTATTTGTGCAGTTGTAACACGCACACGACTCTGGCATACTGTACTTGGAGTTTTTGTCTTTAGTTTTGAACCAGTTCTCCCGTTTTGATAATGGCGGCGATTCCTCCACGGAATCACACGAAAACGTGACCAGTGCTCGCTCTCCTTTTTTTACTCTATGGTTTAATCACACAATACTGAGTGTGTCTCCAATAGTCTTACAGAGGGTATCTGTACATATTTTGCAAAAATGCTAATGTGAATCTTGTTCTTGCTTTGTCTAAGGCTTTATTTAACCCCACAGATACATCTGGTGTATCTGTATAAAACTGTTGCTTATATAGCTACAGTAGTTCAAAGTAGCTCCACTTAAGGCATCACCAACATGCCACCACTCAGATTTTTCAGTATTCGTAATCTGATGATTACAGCATGTATAATAATGTAATAATAAGAAGTGAAAAGAACCAAACAAGTTCTTCAATATTTTAATCAGCTTTAGCATTTGAGATTTATGAGCTTTTTCTCAAGTAAGCTTTTCTTTCCAGTGATTTGTTAACCCTTCTTTCTTAAACATTTTTATTAAGTATTATTAAACACTTTCTTTAATAATGAATCTGAATACTTCACAGTATATTTAACTACAACTGAAGATGGCAACCCCAACAATCTGCATCGTGAACCCAGATGCCCCTGCTAATCGCCAGCAGGCTGTGATGGTAGCGACCAAAGAGGCCCGTTCTTACAGTGACAAAAAGAGGGTCCACCCCAAACCGCCACTGGAGCTCCTGAACCAGACCACTGCATTGTCCCATGCAGAGAAGCTCCTGCAGGCAGAGGGTATTGCTGCACCATCACGTCAGATGTGCTTGGGAAAGCTTGTGGTGCCATTTGGTCTGTACGAGAATGCACCTTTCCACTGGCTTGTGGCAAATGATGTGGGCTACATGAAGTAGTAAGAAAATCAATTTCCTATTTGTATATCTGTTTGCACAGAGCTGTGGCTGTAATCAGTGTTTATTATTAGTCTTTACACATTTTCATTGCTCTTATTACAATCACAGTTATATTAATCATGACACTAATAAGTTGATGTTTATGATTCTAGCATTGTAGACAAGCACAGGGCAGAGGTCACCAACCCACGTAGAACGGGAGAAATCGCGCACCAGTGGGTGAAAGACCTCCTTACAGAGTATGCAGACAGCTTTCCCCAAGTCTCCACTCTGCTTGAGGCCAACGTTGACAGGTGTATCTATGGTCAGAGAGGGTTTGAAGATCACACCTTTCAGGAGATGTGGGAACTCTACAGGAAGTACCCCATCCAACAGGACAGGCCAGAGCAATTCAGCAGTGAACAGCGGGAGATAATACAGAAAGCATACAGTTCTGTGAGGATGTGGCTGCATACCCCAGTGTCACACATCTCAAGTGTGCAGATGAAGAGGTTCAGAAAATATATTAACAATAAGGACCAAGTAAGTGTTTTGAAACAGTGAGTGAGTAGAATAGCAGAGTGAAAAATAGAGTAACATTGTTTAAAAATCAGTGAAAATTTATATTTACAATGCATTGTTGTTCAGCAACCACAGGCAAGCACCTCTTCGTCATGGCCAGGTGATGACACGGAACAGGTAGCTGCAAGTCAGTTTGTGGAATGTAAGTGAAATAAAGAGTTTAAAGAAGTCAAAGTTGTTGTTTTTTTATATATAATTAATTGTAAAAAATAATTTGTTAAATTCTTAGACTCACTCAAGTCCCAAGTCACTGCCCAGCCCGAGAAATCAGAGGCTGCTGTCCAACCCACAGATTCCCCATCAACATCCCAGAGCCATGATTATCCCATGCAACCACATCTGAAGGACTCCCCTGTAAGTACTTTTTACATTATATACAACATTTAACAGTTTGTTTTAATTTTTAAATGTGTTTTTGTTCTAACATTACATAATAAAACATTTTGTGTGTGGTCTGTGCATTTCAGGTGGAACTAGAAGGCTGGGTGCATCTGTGGGAAAATCCCAATGGCATCCCATCTGCTGACATCTCCTGGCTCAAGGAGGACACAGAAAGAGGGCTGTTCACCTCCATACAGAAATATATGGACAACACTGGTCTGTTGAAGAGGCGGCAGGTGATGAAATCTGACCGTATGTGGTTTTACCCACCAGAACCTCCAGGCTATGTCCGTGGTGGCGTGCCAACTCCACAGCTTTTTTTTCGGAGCCGTGTCTTTGTGTGGCATCCTGTTGGAGTCTGGAGATACTCTCTTAAGTGTCCTCGAGGTGATAAGTGTGTGGGTTTTGGACAGAACGTGCACCTTTACAAGTCCGGCTACCACCACCGGGTATAACTCGCTTTACCCATGTTTGAGTTAATGCATTACAAGTGAAACTGTTATGTATGTGAACCTACAAAAACAGCAGAGACAGTAATATATTACTAATGTTCTTTTTTTGTTTTTTACATTAATATGTATTTCAGGTACGTCACATCTGTGATGTGTCCAGTTGGTACACACTGCTCACTGAGGTCCTGTGCTGTGGACCTTGTACAAAAGCAGCCAGGAGTGGACAAGGTGGCACAGAAGGTCGGTGGCTTGCGTGGGATGCCAATATTGTATCGCAGCTTAGTGAGGCTCATCAATCCATGTTCCCTGCTGTCTTCACCAGCGAGTGAGTATCCTAAACTTAAAGTGTGCATGTGCCAGGATTTAAAGCTGTTGACCATGTCAACCTCAAAATACTGTTTGTGACTCTACTTGCAGGCGTGGTGTGGATAAGAATGTTGTGCGCCTTCTGAGAGACCGGACTGGAAGGAACACTATGGTCAAGGTGTGGCGAAAGATACAGGAGAATCATGTTGAAGAGTACCTTCAGCGTAAGGACCTGTACACCACACTGCTCATGACTGTTGTGAAACCTGGCGGGATCGTCTCTGCGTTAAGGCAGACTTTTCAGCCTCCACCTCCTCCAAGAGAGCTTCCCTCTGCCCAGCTCTTGCGACACGCCTTCCTGATAGCCGAGGCCAACAACGTGCAGCATTACAGGAGCCAGATCCTCTCCACTTTTGGCACTGTGCTGAAAATGGATTCCACAAAGAAAGTATGTGAATCCAAATATAATGCAGTACTGTACAATGCACATTGTGGTATAGAATAACTTTTATTCTAGATGGAGTGCATCTGTGCTTATCACATTATTCAAATGTAACATTTTTTAGGTGGTGAAGAAGCTGTCTGGGGAGGATGCCCGCTCAGCCGAGTGGTTCACCAGCATTGGAAACGAGCACTCACAAATAGTTTCCTTTGTGCTGACCTGCGAGGAGTCCACTGAGAAGCTGAAACCAATGTGTCATGGAGTGATGGAGAGGTTTCGGCTGGCCAATCAACCGGTCCCAAAAATCTTGTATGTGGACTGTGGGTGTTGTAGTGCACAGGGCCAAACAGCACTGGAGATTTTGTTCCAGCCTTGGGTGGACAATGGGATGGTTGTGCGTCTGGACATCTTTCACTGGATCCACAGGTTTGATGCAGCCATCTGCACAGAGTCTCACTCCAAGTACACAGCATTCAAGTCTGCAGTAGCTGGGGCGGTGCTGGCCTACAACCGCATGGATTTGAAGCTGCTCATTAAAGCTGTCAGAGCCAAGGACCTGGAAACACTAAAAACCGTGTCGGACGAAGATATTGTCCACAACTACATCTCCAGGGAGCAGCTGAAACACCACGTGCGGAGGATCACACTCGGTGCCCAAGAGACGTTTCGGCTCATCCAACAGGCCATTGAGGAGCTGAAAGGTCCCGCTGGACTGGACGAGAATGGAGTGAGCCTCTTCAAAACACCTGGTACAAAATACCTCATACAAAAAATGTCATTGATGCATAGTGTAGTTTTGAACCTGACACACTCTGTGTATGTGCACTACAGTTTCTGAATAAAACTAATATATATAAGCTGTGTGTGTGTGTGTGTGTGTGTATTTGTTGAGTTGAATGAAACTAATTTTATAAGCTTGTTGCAAAATGTATTTTGTACGTTGAACTGAAGAAACACTTAACAGTAAACGTGTGTGTACGTGTACACTTATTTATAGAGGCCATTGATGAGGTTTGGTCTGAACAGCAGCGACACTTGGAGTGCATCCAGGATCCACCAGACATGAGCATGTATAGGGTGGCGCACACCACAACCATCAATAACGTGCATGTGCCCTACTATAAATGTTTGCGTGGAAGCAACAGTGTTGATGGATTCCACAAAGAGCTGCCAAACATGATTCCAGGTGCGCAACTGTAGTCTGTATACTTGTAACAAATTAAAAAGGTGACCCTGTCATGATTCAAATGCCTTTCATTGTCACAATCAGGTCCCCACTGTGCAGCACGGCCCTATCAAGTTTACCTGGTGCGTGGCATTGCACGGTGGAACTCGGACAGGTACTCAGATGCTGTGTTTGGTGGCAAAGGGCGACACCACAGTTCGTACTCGGCGCCGCTGATTGATCGCCTCAACACCCGCTGTCGGCAGCTGTTCGGAGAGACCGTAGAGGAGAATTTCCGGGCCCCAGCCGACGTCCATTCTGATGAGCTGCTAGGGTTAGAGTACCTGTTCAGACAGAGCACGGGTGAATCCTTCTCTGTTCAGGGCATTGTCGATGATGGACCCAGTCCAGATGAGGAGGTGGTTCAGCCTGGACAGCCTGATCCACACGAGGCAGACGAGGCATACCAGAGTGGCGGGGAGACGCATGACGATGTGCTGGATGCCCATCTGCCCCACATCAAGCTAACCAGCGACCACACTTCCACTGTTCACCCTCCGGCCTTTGTGAGTAGCGGTGTGTTTTCTAATGGTTTAATACAGTGCAATGCTTACTGCACAGAAGACAATGTATGCATTTGAACTTACCACATTTTTATGACGACAGGAAGATGCCTGCAGTCCAAACCCTCTCCCTGGGTTTCAGAAACTGGAGAAGTTCTGCTCTGTACTGGTGGAGATTGGCCTGACCGAGGACAAGCTTTCACTTACCACTGAGCAGAGGAACATGGTATGTGGGAGATTTGTTTTTTTGTAATTAAGGGTGGTCTGGTTGATCATTGTAAGATGAATCTTTAGGAAAAGAACTTTCAGTTTGTTTTTTCTTTTAAAATAAGTTTCTGACCGCATGATCTGTTGATTGTCCTTGACAGGTCCTTGAAGCCTGGAACGGAGTGGAGGCTCATGACAAGCAACCTCAGAAGTTCAACCAGCTTTACAGAACCCACTGGGGAAACACCTTATACTGCCGCACAAAAAGGGATGATCTTGTAGATGTTGCAGTGATGGAAAGAGTGAAGATGGCCAAGCAGTTTTCACAACAGGACATCAGTCCTGAGAACAACAGGCTGGTGTACACACTGCTGAAAATGCTGTGGTTACACTTACCACAAGAGTCTCACTCCAGCCATGAGAAGAGCACCATCTTGAAGGTGTACGAGCAAATCCAGCAGCAGCTATTGGTGGAGGATCCAGTCCTGTTCAAAGCATGCATTCCTCTGCCAAAAATTAACATGAAGACGGTGCGAGATTTCATCCTCCGCCAAGAGAGACTTCGCAACCTGCACGCCACAAAAGAGCCTTTGATCATCACGAAGACCCCTTCTATCTCATCTGAAGTTCTACCTCCAGCACCACACCAGCCAACAGTCCTCCCTCCACCCGACTACCGCTTGCAGCAATATGTGCAACCCAACCTGGCAGGGACAAAGGTGTTAGAGGGAAGAGCAGATGTAATGACATTCTTCTGTCCTCAACCACCTCTGTCACTTGTCCTACTGCAACCTGTCATACTGCCACCACCGGTGAGAAAAGCCCCAGCCACCTCCACCATCACCAGACCTGTGCCTGCATCTACAGTGAGTTCTGAGATTGCTTGTCTGCCTGCGTCAGACCCTCCCCCTGTGTCCATAAGTCCTGCTACTCAGACCCTTCAAACGACGCTCAGCAAGGACAGTCCTCCTCTCTGGGCAAGAGCTACGCAATACAAGCGTAAGTTAAAGGAAGAGTCTTCAGAAGTAGGAGCCAAGCTTTCGCGTGTTCAAAATCTCCCTCTCTGTAAACTTTGTAACCAAGCAACTCAGGGGCATAAAAAGTACAAAAGCAAAAGCTTCTGCACTGTAAAAATGATGTCCTCATCAAGAGGCCTGAACAACAGAGTGTTTAGCAGCTATGTACACTTCACTTCTTTTGTTGACAGTTTGAAGAAATGAGCTGTTAATAAGCTGCAGTACATTTGTAAATATGCCATCATCACATTGTAAATATGGACAATATTCTTTTTTCATCTTTTTTTAAACTACATATATCTGATACTACATTACAGGTGTACTTTTATCAGAAAATAATTTTAAAATATTTGCAGATGTATAGATTGTCACATTTTCTCACTCTCTCTCACACACACACACACAAACACACACACACAGTAGTGCAGAACTGATGACCAAATGAGTCAGGTTTGATAGTGAGCAGTCAATTCAGTCATAATCTTGTTTTTAAAGGACAAATAAACATGACGTACTGTTGTAATGTAACAGTTTGTACTCTAACAGCATTAATCCACAGTAAACATGACGGTTAAGTGTTGAGTTATCTCAGAGATGGTTTATTTAAGCACAAATACAATATAAACACAATAAGAAAACCACATAAATGACCTGATAATGATCAATCATAAACCTAATATGCTTTTAAAGGACATATTTTACAAATAAACTTGTACTTATTGAACCACTGTCAAAATACCAATTAATTAATAACGTGTATTTTTCACAGATGTTTGTGTTCAACACAAATGAAAAATAAACACAATAAGAAATGAACAGACATTTTCTTCTCAATGTAAGAAAAGTTTGACAAACATGAAGCAACTGAATGCCAAAAAAAAACTCCAAATACAAACCGTGCCAAATACTAAGGTGTGTCCAGTTTTAAATATAGACTTTAAGCAAATCGCAACAGGATCATTTGCACTTCGGTACGGCACACCACCCTAACCAGGAAACAGTCGGGTGGAATTGTCAACCAGAATGAGGAAGCAGTGAAGACAAGGTTTCCTACATATATCTCAGACATTCAAAAAGAGAAGATTCACCCAGTCGTGCGTCTCGGTGACAGGATGGTTTTGGCTGTTCTCTCAGTTGCTTTCTTCTTCCAGGCTCCTGAAATCTTCACTAATGGTCAGATTTCATATTTCAGAAAGTAGTTTCTTACATTTGGTAACTATAATGCACAATGCCCATGTGATTTATAGTTTTGGGGTTGATAAAGTAATCCATTTCAAATGCTGTTACTTTCTAAAATCCACACAAATCATCAGCAGTAAAATCTTAAGATTACTTATAGGCTTAATGTGGTAATTTCTTTTTAAATAACTGATAACAGATATGTTGATGGTTCAGTGTAAATACTAATGCTAATGCTTTTTGAAAAGGCTGAAGCTAGCTAGTAGAAACAGGTAAAACTTCCTCAAATAGAAAACAGTCATAAATAAAATGCACAGCTAATCAAACCTGGAAGCTGTTCCCAGATTTTCATCTCTTTTATCCAGTTTATTAGCATAACTGGA
>BRDA01081008.1:0-10842 GCA_036984385.1 Crenuchus spilurus | reverse complement strand
ACCTCAATAAACACAATTAATCACTAGAATATGGGATATTAGTCCAGAAACAACCTCAATAAACACAATTAATCACTAGAATAGGAGATATTAGTTCATAAATAACCTCAATAAACGCTATTAATCACTGGAATAGGAGATATTAGTTCATAAATAACCTCAATAAACACTATTAATCACTAGAATAGGAGATATTAGTTCATAAATAACCTCAATAAACACTATTAATCAGTAGATTTGCTCAACTAGAGTATGTCTTTGAGAAAGAAAAAAATGTTTCTTGTTTAACATTAGTGAAATAAGTGTATAGCACTAATTCTTGCTCAGAGCACACATCAACAGTAGTCTTCTGTCCCATGATGCCTTGTACTAAACTACAAGCAAACAGCTGTTCTAAAGCCTGGAGTAGCAGCATTTGTAGATTTTATTAAAGTCTCAAAACTCAAATAAAAAAGAATTTTCTTCAGAAGTAAAACTGTGTTGTCATGGAAAAATGTTCAATTTAATGGGTGACCCCAAACTTTTGAGTGGTAGCGTACATGGAAAGTTTGTTTGCACAGATGTATTGGGTGGGTAGCAGACACGAAGGCGGTTAAGTTTCTTGTCTAACAAAAGCTCATTAACTTTATTCATTCATAATTCCTTGTCAAAGGAAGGCCATAGATTGTATTGCAAAGACAGAGTGCAAAGGACCGTGTACAAGACTGAAGTATGAGGTTCATGCAGAGCTGGTCCATTGTCCAAAAGCATCCCGTCACAAGCTCTTCACCTCAGCTCAGATCCGTTGAAGGGTTTGACCTTTTCGATCCTTCAGAAGTTGCTGGTTGGAATCAGCTTGTGAAGCACTTGAAGATACTGTTCTGGAGAGTGAATAGTCCTCAAGTAGTCTGCCACCCACAATATGACAAGCACAAGTAAATGTTAAACGTCTGCGGCTGATTAGAGATGTTCTCTCACTCTCGTTGTACTTTTTTGGGAGAGCTACATCGACTGCTGTAGGTGGTAAACGCTTACGAGCAGCCTACTAATTCTCTGAATGCAGTCTTAATGGGCTGTATTGACATAGCCTACTGGCTCTTGTGGCATGTGTCTGCTTTAGGCGCTTCTAATTGAATTCAGAGCACGCTGAGCATCAGTTTTGGACAGAAAAGGGACCATATGGTTTGTGTCTTTTAATGCTTAATATGATTGAGCTGTCCATTCATACAAGGAAAACGAGTTTAGAGCAGGCTAGCATGTTCTATCCAGTACGACATAATGCCATGGTTGCAAATAAGTTTGCCTTGTTTGGAATCAAAGTCACGAAAGTAGCATATGCTTGTTGTTTAAAGTAGTACAAGGTCTCATGAGTGGAAAAAAAGACTCTTCAACCTCAGCACTTCATGAGGAGTTTGTCAAATTCTCTGGAGTAGGCCCTTCCTGGTCTATGCATGGCCGTGCAAATGTCTCTGGTGATTCAAGATTGGGGGAAAGCTCCATTAAGGCAAGCCGGGAAGCTCTGAGGTCCGGTCTTTCATTGATTTCTATGGCAGAATTGATAGCCCCCACCTCGCAGGCCTGAAACACTATCCGCTTGGGTCACGGCAATTAGAGCCACACTCAGCTCCATGTCTGCAGGCCCTGCTGCATTTATGCTTTCACTGCATAATTTAACAGCCAGCACAATGACTCGACTTCATTTAATTATATTTCCGTTTGACTTTTTTTCTTTTATGCGTGCTGTATGGGATAGCCCAAGCTAAAGCAACCTGCTATTTTTGGTAAGAGGGTTAGTAGGTTTTTTTTTTTCTCTGATGGATGCTTGCCCATAAAAGATACACAATTCTTGGGTATTGGGATGGATTGATAGACAGATCTGAATGAAATTGCAGCATTACAATAGCAAGACATAGGTTTCATATATATATATATATATATATATATATATATATACATACACTACCAGTTGAAAGTTTTAGTTTAGATTAATGGAATCAGTTTATAGACCAAAATGTGTCTAAACTTTGGACACTAAGTAGGTCCTTTGTCAGATATAACAGCTGAACACACTCGTGACTTTCTTTCTACAACAGACACCAAATAGTTCTTCACAAATCTGCTGCAGAAATTCACATAAATGTTGGCACTTGTAGGTTTGCTTTGCTTTTCACTTCATCCCAAATCAGCTGGATGGGGTTTAAGTCTGTAGACTGTGCTCCACTCCATGTTTTCAAGCTGACCATCTTGTTGTTTTTTCCTGAGGTAGTTCTGGCAGAGCTTGGACTGGTGTTTTGGCTCATTATCTTGCTGTAGGATGAACCCCTTACCAACTAGGCACATACCAGAAATGTTCTAAATCTGTTCTAAAACTTTTGATCAGTAGTGTGTCATATATAAATGCATGATGATACATGACGTTTGGTTCTTGACCAAAAAACAAGCCCAATGAGCCGGTCACAGATGTAATTCTATATAGTTAATTAAACTGCACCTTGGAGTTTATAATTAAAATGCAATAACAAAGAGCAAATAAACCCCATATACCACTTTTTGAGCTGTAAGTACTTCAGCCTGATTTTTTGTTCTGGTAGTACAAGTCATTTGTAAAGTCTAAAATGTACTTTTAAAACAGATTTTTACCTGTCAAGTTACTCTTTGTACCCTGAAAACTAACTACATGATGAAATAGTGAGGATTCACTCTTTTCTGTGTAAATGAGCTGCAACTTTCAACATCGATAAATTGTAGCATGATTGTTATTTATGTTAGCTCCTGGCTAACCGTTAGTTGAGATTACAGTTTTTCACTGACTTTCATATTACAGCTCTTTGAAGTGTGTAAAAAAATTTAGATAATAGACAAACCATTAGTCTAACAAAAATGGTTTAAATGTTAATATGTTAAAATGTTTAAATGCTAGTGTTAGCTTAGCTAGTGGGATAAAATTGCTATTCTTCTTTTTGCTATTTTTACACCAGACACTTGCTCACTTTGCTTGCTGAGATTTGATCTCTAAACCTTTGTAAATTGAACATTTTTCATTAATTCAATGTGTTTGTGCAGTTATTCTGCTAGCTGAACTAGCAGTAACTTCCTTCTGTTCTAGTTAGCGTTGTTTAACATTTAGCAGTTGTCTTGTTAATTGCTGTTATAGAACAAATTCATATGTTTGTGAACAAGGAGTTTTATGACAGATGACACTTAACAGATGAGAATGGTGTGGAGCACAACACATCTGGAATTTACTTAGAAATTGTGATGACGCTTAATACAAAATACTCCAAAAACAGATCATGTGGAGCTGCAGTACTGCATGTAAACCTGCTAACACTGTTTTTCAATTTCCTATTTTAAAAAAGTGCCCTGGGCTGGGTAAAGACTTTGGTCATGACTTTGTTGTGATCTGTAAGTGCATCATGGAGTGTTATCCACCCAAAATTAGGGTTTATTATTGTAAATTCAAGTGAATTTGCTGTACTGCCACTGTTTCTTCAACTTTCCTACCTGATAACACAAGTCCCCACCTACACTCTCTGTTATCCACATCCTGCTCTTGCAGAAAAGGGCTGGAGGCTAACAGATGGGGAGGGTTTATAGAGTGTTTAAACACTATCCAGGTTTATTGTGAGGAAAACCATATTGCACATGTTAATATTTGTCAGTGTTTGTGACGCTACCTTGGGAATAATTAACTGCTGTTGTCAGTATTCCTCAGCTTTAGACTTTGTTTATTCTCATATTTAGGATGGTCGTGATTATTCCATAACCTGATTACGATTATCTTTGATATTAAATGCTATCTTTAACAGTTATGTGATTATTTTTAAATAAACGATGTGAATTTCATGTTGTCTGTCATGTTGAGGTGAATAATTAAAAATATATTAATCAACTGGTTTACGAAAACAAACTTTCTTGGTGTCGATAAAGCTTCAGAGGACAATGGTCTGTAAGGTTTATTGTCCTCAAGCTGTGTTTGTGGTCACTTTAGTGGTACTCAGTATGGACAGACAGTAAATTATGGACAGCTGATCAGTTAACGTGGTTTAAGACAATTAAATCGTTAATCACAATGAATCATTAGCTAAATAATCGTGAAAGCCCTTCTGTTTATACAACCTGGAAGCGTTTCTTTACACACTGAAAATGTATTACTTGTAAAAAAATTCATATGAATACATGACACTCTACCTCTTGACAAGGAGCAGAAGCAAGTCTTCGTTGGGCCTTGTTTCTCAGTATGTGCCACGTTTAGCATAATACCTGCGTTTAGCAGGACACATGTTGGCCGTGTCAGGAAGCATATTCCTGCTACAGAGCAGACAAGGAACAAAGGCAGCTTTCAGTTTGTCTGCTGTCAGTCATCTGGTGCTTTTAACGCACTGCACGTTATCTCGGCTCGCAGGGAGCGAGTCAGGTGCGCGGTTGCCGGCGCGTGGTGCTTCATTGGGACCGTCCTCCTGAGAGCACGACCAGAAGGGAAGCAGAGGAGCCAGATGACAGACTGAAATCTCCAAGTAAAATTACATTTCCAATTGAAGTGGCAGGCGACACTAATATCACACTTCACTTGGCAGCGCTTAAGTAGTTGCCACATCGAAAGAGAGAGAGAAAGGAGCAGAGAGAGCAAGATAGACCTCTTCTCCTCAGAGAACACAGTCTCTCCTCTCGACCTTCGCTGTCCCCTCTCAGTACTCCCGGACTCCACTCTCCGAGTGCCTTCCATCGCACTCCAAAGACAAACGTTGCAGGAGTTATCACTATCTAACTGTGACTTGTCCCTATTAAAAATTCATCTCCGTGTACCAGAGGAGCTGCGTCCGTGCTTTGTGTTTATGCACTAATTTAATTAGGGTGCGGACTTTGCAGCCCAATTAGCCCGTCTCTCAAGGCACAGTGCTGCATGCCGAAAGAACCTTCATCTTGAACTCATTGTCAAGACGGAGACTTGTTGGATTCACTGCTGATCATCTGAACGTCGCGATTTATAGGCGCTGTACGTTCACGGAATGGAAATGAGGAACCACAAGCTCCTCGGTGGCCGGTTACAGCGCTGTCACCCTTAGTGCAGGGTAATTAATTTACGAGGTGCAGTTGGGGAAGTAATTGTTCATTAAATTACTGCCAAGGAAGTTGACCTTCCCTGTTCCAATCAAGGAATAACGCACTACCACAAGAAGCAGGTTTATGGGAAGAAAGCATCTTCTGCTAAATTAAAGCAAATGGTAGTTTTTCTTTTCTTTTTTATCTTTGCAGTCCTGCAGTAAGGATTTTCATCTGCCAAGGGTTACACATAGCTATAAAGTACGATTTAGAGCCTAGATTCAAGTGGAATTTGAGGATAGCAACAGCAGGAGTTCTATGCTGTTTAAAGTCTGCAATATTAAAGTCCTGGAGGCAAGCGTTGCTCAAGGAAAAATGACATAAAAGAGATATTTTGAAAGGGCGCAGTCATTGTTGCCCACTCAACTTGCATTGAAATTCAACGTACTAGGTTCTAAGAGTTGTAGTGGTGATAATTTAAGACTGGGTTGAGCCTACATTGTGTAAAGATGGACGAATATGAGGAGAAACATCAGAAACCATCACTAGTGGTTAGCAGAAATTAATTTAGGAGGAAATTATCCAGTGAGTACGGTGCTTGAGGACAGGTGATTTAACGTTAAGTCAACTAATGTTATGATAAAAGTTATAGTACCTGGACTGTGAAAGACAGTCTAGAGCATCTGCAGATCAGTGTACACTGCAAGCACTATAAATTGGCCTTAAATCAGCTAAAGTAATGCTAAAAGTTAGAGCTAGAAGCATACACTATATGCCCAAATGTCTGTGGGGTACTTGATGTTGCACCCTTTGCTGCCAACAGAACAGAACTAAACTTGAACCTATTGTCACCATGCCTAATGCCAGGTGTGGGGGTATAAAGCCACACAGGATTGAGCTGTAGAGAAGTGGAACTGGGATCTCTGGAATGATGGTGCTCCATCCATTACTTTTGGGATGAGGTGGTGGCGGTGATCAGCCAACGTCCTGACCTCACTAATGCTCTTGTGACTGAATGCAATCAAATCTTCACAGCAGTTCTGCCAAATCTGGTGCAAAGCCTTTTTAGGACAGTACAGACAGTTACTCCATCAAACATGGGGTAAACTCTTATTTTAATACCAAATCCCTTTGATTTCAGAAGAAGCAGATGTCCCAATTCGTTTCTTAAGAGTGTAGCTAATGTAACTTAAATGATGGCCACCATAACAAACTGTGTGCCTGATTTATATTTAGCTGGTGAAGGGCTATGAAAGCCTACAGCACTGTGATATCTGTGCACCACATTTTATTGAGCGACACTATAAATGCTTTGTATAGGATCTTCAGTTACCGTCATCAGCCTGTAGTGGTTAATTCTATATTCATTGCTATGGCTGTGCATTGTTTACAGTATCTGCTTCCATTGAGCAGTGGTGTCATGCAGAGGTCTCAGTTTTAAATCTGCTGTGTTTGGGTATAATATGCTCTCGTGTGTTTTGGCCAGTCATAAACAATGTGCCATCTCTCTGTGGCTTTATCTGTCACACTAAGTGAAGCGTTTGACCAGCTGGTGGTGCTTCTCAAAAAACCAGATGTGACTAGGCTCACCGCCACTCCCCACCCACCCCATAAGAGCTGTGGACCAGGGCCATTTGTCTCCAGCGCCGTATTCCAAACACGCAAACCCCAACTCAAGCTAATTGTTCATTCTGCTGAGTATGACAGCACCCCTCAGTAACTCAATAACCCTCTTTAACCCTGCGCACTGCAATTATAAATTATAAACCAGCATTTGATCCCCTGGACCCCAGAGCTTACAAGGTTTCCAAAAACCGCTGGCCGACCAAGCATCTTCCCTGTCCCGGAGAGCTGCAGTAGTCAGCTTGTCTGAAATTGGACGCGCTTGAGGGACTAGCGAATGGAGCCTTCAAGGATTTAGTCAAGGCTGCTGAATTAAACATGAAATCAGATCTGTTCCCCTCTCTTTTCCACTCTGAGACAATATGGGGCTGTTTGTTTGGTGCCATTGCTTAGTATGAGATGCTGTTTATAAGATGCAGCGCTGCAGTAAATATCAGTCGAGAGGCTGCTAAAAGCAGACGTTTTACTAACGTTGCCTGTAACAGAATCTCAGCTTCAGGTCACTCGCTAGCAAGACAGCTGTCAGCTGATCCACCCACTCATCACAGGAGATCATGAGACTGTTAAGCCATTAGAGGATCTCACGGTTGTTCTCCCCATTAAGTACCTCAGAAGCTTGGCACTGCTCAGGATTGTGTGTTGGGTTGAGAGTGCTGCCGCTGTCAGCGGATCGCGATGCTTAAACTGGCCTCAGATCTCACACCTCAGCTCAGTGGGAACTGTTCTCCAAGCTCGAGGAACTGAGGTCTCCTTCCTTCAAAACTGTGTGGCAATTAGGCCACCAGCTGCTGCCTGTTACCTTCCTGAGGACCAAAGATAAGAAAGCTGTGCTAGCATAAAAGAGGCTTTGATTCTTGTCTGTGCAGGTCTGAGCACTGTGGGAAAAAAATGGGTGGAGAATGGAAACCAACTTGATACCCTTAAAAACCCTTAACCTGCAGGTTGAAGGGCCTTTGTCTTCATCGGCTAGGCTAAGTGATAGTGTTTTGGAGCTCTTGCTGATTTATCTTGGAATGAGAAGCTTGCGTTAAGTATAGAGCTTGAAACATAATTATGGACTATAATGTGATATTGTTCTCTTCTTTTAGGGTAATCATCTTCTGCTTCATAAAGCAGTCGAGAAAGAGATGCTGTGAAGGAATCGGTCTCGCCTTTACATAATGACAGGAAACAATAAAGGTTCTGGTTTTCTTTTAAGAAGAGAAGCAGCACACAAGACATGGGATATATGTAAATAAGATGCAGATTGACTGAAATTGGGTCCACAATCCTAGAGATCAGAGATGAAAATCTTCTCCAGAACATCAAATCTCTGAGAGAACAGAGGACCAACAGAAGTTCTTGTGTTTTGAAACTGAGGTCACAGATGCTTAGCTGCCCTTGCTATAGCAGGGCACTGGGGGGGGAGGTGCTGTAGAGAGCGCCATGTCAATCGGCAGGTGCTGTGGCCTGACATTCCGTCCTGCCATTGTCCTTACCCGCTAATCTGCCTTTTGTGAGTGATTAGCAATATCCTGCTAACTCCGCTCAGGGGAGCCAGGGAGAGAGAAGCTTGGCTGGCAGAGGACAATGGCCCACCACTAACCACGCTGTCTAATTTCATTACCCGCCCATGCGGGAGGTGCTGAAGGGGGTCCAGCAGCTGCATTTTAGGCTCGTCACGCTCTCCCAAATGACCTGATTGTAGAGGTTTTCGATCTGATCCTCCATGTGGTGTGCTACAACAGTACAATGCAATTTGGCATCAATTGCTCCCAAATGAAGCACCAATGTCGGGCGAATTTGAGCGTGGCTGGTGTTGCTGTGTTTGGGATGAACTGAAGTTCTTGAACCAAATTATGGTCAGTGAGCCACTGGAGACAGAGACGAGACCAGATATCTCTCACCTCTTGTTGTTTATTTTTATTGCAACTGAAAAGCTCACTTACCCTGTCCAAGTGAACCAAAAACAGACAAAACATGATGATAAAAGCTTAAGAAACATCAAGAGAAATGTTCTTGAAGCTGATTCTTTAACATCAAATATATTGACTGGCCCCTTTATTAGGTCTCATGTATCTAAACTCATTAGCTTCACTACAATTACAGACTGTAGTCCATCTGTTTCTCCGTATACTTTGTTCACCCTGTTCTTCAATTATCAGGATCACCACAGAACAGGTGGATCAGTCTGAACACTGCTGTGACACTGATGTGGTGGTGGTGTGTTTGTGTGTGTTAGACACAGCAGAGCTGCTGATGTTTTAAACACCTCAGTGTCACTGCTGGAGTGAAAATAGTGCACCAACCAGAACTGTCCAGCCAGCATTGGTGTGTAGCATCCTCTGATTAACAATGTAGGATTAGAGCAGGAGTGGGCAACTCCAGCGCTGACCCTCCAGGACTAGAGGATGACCAACACAAACATCTCTAAGCTAAACCAACAATGTGCGTACTGTATATTATATGGAATGAAAACTGAGTGGAGATGTTGAAGATCTCCAGCAGCTCTATTGTGATCCACTAATACCAGTTCAACACACCACCACCACATCAGTTTCACTGCAGTGCTGATTCACTAATTAAGTGGCCATTTAGTATGAGGTCATTATTAAAGACATGACATAGCTTATATCTTCTTTTCCTCAACCCCATTCTACTCCAGCCATCCCAAAATCTCCAGACTAGAACAAAACAACAGAGAACCGTGACTCTAATCATGGTAGAACTTTTGTAGTAGATCTAGCTTTATATTTACAATGCTGTCATCATTTTTACTTTCTGCCTGCAGTTTATATGTCTGAAAGTTTATGATGATGCTTACTTCATAGTAACCCTCAGGAATCAACAAAGCCCAACTTTGCTGCCATCACAGTTTCATGCAAGACATGTAGAAGCACATTCCTACCATATGTCGTAGGGGGGGAGTGTTCTGAAGTTAGCGAGCCAAGGGGTTTTACTTTGACTTGTTGTGTCCACTGCACTTGGCGTCTGTTGAATATGGAACAGTAAGGCCTAAACACTCAGGCTTCCCTGCTGCCCAGAATTTACATCAACAGTAAATAGCATATGTGCTCTGCAGCAGATATGAATTATTTAGAGGTTAACACATATAAATCATTCTGTGTGTATTTATTTATACTGTCTGGCTGTCTGATGAAATATTAATTGTTTTCTCTTTCTCTCTCTTTCTCGGTTCTTTGCGAATGATGTCACTGCAATTGGAAATCAGGTAAGTCAGTTTTGCTTGTACATGATATTGACTGATGCTGTCAGTCAATCTTCTTTCTATTTTGACCTTTTTGTCTTTCCGCATAGCCAAGCAGCTGTGTTTGTGTTCTCCGCTTTGTAATTACCTTCGTTAGAGGTCCGTGACGCCTCCTTTGATGCATGGTGTGGTATTGTAATGTGAGGCATGTTATTTAATCTGACTCTGCATGTGCTTTACCTTCTTTGGCGTGATTTGTTTGATCAGGAAGACGGCCGACGCTTAATAAGATTACGGAGCCGTGATTGATTTACGTTTCAGCAGAAGCAGGTGTCAGCTCAGGTTGATTGAGGCATGAATGATGGCTCATCCTGATCACGCTTCGCACTGCGGCCACTGTTTCCCTGCTGCGCAATTACAGCTACTAATGGCCTGCCAATTAATGGAGTCATCACAACACATACAAGATCAGAGGAAAGAGAGAAAGAGAGAGAGTGCAGATATGTGACCTGATTGATTATACTTCATTCCATTATATACACTCTTTAAAAAGGGGGTTCTTCCAGGGTTTTTTGGGAAATGTACTGGTTCTATATATAATGCCTGAATGGCCCAGCATGTACTGGTTCATTTTGCCGTGGACTCAATACAATAGCATTATTATTAATAATAATAATAATAATAATAATAATAATAATAATAATAAAAATAATAACTTTTAACAAGCCTCCTCACTACTGCATGCACAAATAGTATTTTGATGAATTGACAGAAGCTGAATTGTTCAAATTAGTTGAATTGTTGAATTGAATTTAATTAATGTAATGACAGGATGAGTGAGTTTCTAGTGGAATGTTGAATGTTAAATACACAAATGTCTGTGTTACCTGATGATATGATCACAGTTCATGTGTACCTGTAGTGGTGATTAAAATCACTCATTTAAGTCTGTATTATTATCATTGTGTAATAACTTAGTCTTTCTTATGGACTTTCAGTTATTTTGCTTC
>BRDA01081007.1:7323-21972 GCA_036984385.1 Crenuchus spilurus | reverse complement strand
CCTGTAGTGGTGATTAAAATCACTCATTTAAGTCTGTATTATTATCATTGTGTAATAACTTAGTCTTTCTTATGGACTTTCAGTTATTTTGCTTCCACTTAATATGAAGGGTTTTTGGTGTTTCCGGACATTAATAGACTAAATACAGCTAGTAGCAGGGGCCACAACGTGAGATGATCTCTCTGGAACATCATGGAGATTTACATCTGGACAAGACTAAAATTATCAGACAAGTTCTGAATTAGCTAAAGAACAGTAGGTAATTTAGCCTATAGGTTGAAAAAAAAATAGACATGGTGGATCTGGACAGGAATAAAATCACAGAAAAATCGCTGTAAAAGAAGAAATTACCTCAGGACCCCCCTGTCAGTGTAATCCAATCTAAATAGGGCTCATGTCTCTCAGTACACAGAATACAGTAGACAATAGAACTTACACCAGTGCTGTAACATAAACATCAGTGCATTCAGTAAACTTACCATACATGTATACACTACTGTAAGACCCATACACATTTTTGGACAGAATGGTAGAAGGTGAATAATAATATTAGATGAGTCTGTCATCTGTGTAGCAATACCATAAAGATAATAAAGAATAAATATGTAAGGAGTGGGGTGTTCTACTTCTGTTCTACAACTGATATACAGTGTCTGAGGGTGTTTGGGTACAAAACCGAGTCTGGTATCATAACTAGGCTTATCTTATATTATGGGTAAAGATGCTTTACTGCAGTCTGGTTGTTGTGACCCTCAGCTGGCTGAAGCACCTGCCCGAGGGAAGAAGCTGAAACAGGTGGTAGCGGGGATATGATGGGTTAGTGATGATTTTCTTTGATTCTGGAGGAGTGCATATTGAGCAGGGTGGGCTGATTAGCACCAGTGATCTTTTCTGCAGTTTCTGGAAGTTGTGTTTTGTGGCAGAGCTGCACCAGACCGTTATGGTGATGACAGACTCTGTGATGGCTGTGAACCACCAGCTCTCGAGGCAGGTTGAACTTCTTCAGATGATGAAGAAGTACATCCTCTGCTGGGTCTTTCTTTGTGATGGGCCTGCTGTTGAAGTCCCACGTCAGGTGCCTGGTGATTGTAGTTTCAAGGAACTCGACACTCAAGGATGTTGAGGGTTGGCAAAGTTGGAGAGTTTCTACTGAAGTCCACTGTGTTCTCCACTGTTTAGTGTGTGTTCAAGTTCAGTGTCAAGTTGATACCACTGCTAATAATTAATAGTAATAGTACAATCACTGTTTTAAATACACTTTTATTCCTGCAGAAAATGCATTTTTTAGCTGTTTGGAGACCATGATACGATCCAGACACTCAGACTTCTGTGGTAGAAGGGTGAGGTAGGACAGTTGGCTGGTGAGAAAGCTGTTTGCTTTCCAGCAGATGTTAAAACTACCAGTCAAACATTTTAGAACAATTTTCTGAGAATTGTATTGTAAATTATTACATTTATTGTCTCATTGCACTCTGAAATGAAAGCATAGGAGTTAAATAAGAACTCATGGAATCAGTTTATAGACCAAAATGTGTCTAAACTTTGGACACAAAGTAGCTCCTTTGTCAGATATAACAGCTGAACACACTCATGACTTTCTTTCTACAATAGACATCAAACATTCATCAGACAGTTCTTCACAAATCTGCTGCAGAAGTTCACATAAATGTTGGCACTTTTAGGTTTGCTTTGCTTTTCACTTCATCCCAAATCAGCTGGATGGGGTTTAAGTCTGTAGACTGTGCTCCACTCCATGTTTTCAAGCTGACCATCTTGTTGTTTTTTCCTGAGGTAGTTCTGGCAGAACTTGGACTTATGTTTTGGGTCATTATCTTGCTGTAGGATGAACCGCTGACACAGTAGACACATACCTGAGGGTATTGCATAGCACTGCAGAATGATGTGGTGGCACAGGCTGCCTCTCACTCTAGGAATTAGTAGCTTCAGCTTTCAAAGCTTGATCACCTCCATTACTGCAGAACAGCTTTCACCTGTCAAAACAAAAAGCCTTTGTGTATAATTCTGTAATCTACATTAATTCTCAGTTTTGGGTAACTGTACTGTTTTAAACATTTGGCCGTTCCCCACTTAACTTTGTATAATTTCAAGCTGTTCACTGGACTTAAATGACTTGAATTGCAATAAATGGAACAATGGACTGAAACAGTTGAGATGTTCTTAAACTTTTGGCTGGTAGTGTATTTCTGAATGTTCTGAATGTTTTTGTAGTAACAATTAAAATACAAGAGAGATTGGACTACATGCCTCATTTCCATGTTTGGACATCATATGTAGTGCACAAACAAGAATCTTTGTTTTAAAATATTTAATTATTATTATTTATGCTAGTTGACAAACGTACAAAAAATACTTTTAATGACCAGCCTGATTATGTTTTGTAAATTTGATGCCTTCAACCCAGAACAAAGTTGGGACGGCGGCAAAATAAGAGTCAGAAGTCCAGAGAACATTCAAGTTCCATAGTTTTGACACAGTCAACATGTGAAGATATCCTGACAGTGAAGAAGCATCAACCAAAGGCTGTGTTTGCAAGCAAAGATGGATTTAGGCTCAGCCAAAACCTCAGAAGGGAATGTCAAACTCTTCAAACAGAACTTTGATACAGCGCAAGACTGTAAAAGATTTACCTCTTTCAACATCTACTGTACTTAATATTGTGAAAAGATTCACATCATTCTGAGAAATCTCAGCTCATGTAGTAGAGCAAGACTGGAAACCACTGTTGGAAGTGCCTTCAGGCCCTCAGGCAGCATTACATGAGAAACCATCAGGCTACTGTCTTCAGAGAAGAAAGTCATACATCAGTCCTCTGCAGAAACACCGCTGACTTCTCTGGACCTGAGCTCTGTGTGCTGTGGACAGAGGAGTCCTGTTTCAGCTTGTGTTCAGGAAAAATCGAAAGGAACTATCCATGTTATCAGTGAAACCCAACATCTGTCATGGTAAGGGGGTGTATCAGTGCCTGTGGCATGAGTGACTTGCTAATGTGTGAAGGTACCATTGATGCGGAGGCGTATACTGGGATTTTAGAGCCATATGCTGCCATCAAGGTGATGTGAGAGCACTGGTATGGAAATGTGAGAAGAAATGTTTCAGGATAGAGAAAGAAAGGAAAGATCGAGAGCGTTAGAGCAGGAATGAAGACAGGTTTCCCTTCAAACATTTCACAAATTCATGTCTATATCTACTACAGTTACACAAAACACACATATCTGTGGATCTGCTGTCAAAAAGCTTTGTACTTCCATAGTTATATGATAGATGGTGTTTAAATGCTGATGTTTAAGCCAATTTAAACAGTCTGTCCCTATCATTGCTCCATGATGCTTTGAGGAAAAGCACCCACCGACATTCCTCTGATGCAGTATTTCTTTTGCAAAGGTAGGAGGATTTGAATATGGCTCAATATATCATGGTTTGTGCATGTTGTCATTAGCAATGCTCTGTCTTTTCCACCTAGGTAATAGTGGGAATAACCTCCTATGGCTTAAAGTGAATAATCAGTTGTACTTGAGTGGTTCCTGCACATTGTAGAGGTTAACCGGTCCACTGTGGTGTGTCGATTGCTCTGTACCACTTGTTGGACTCATTGATCCCTTCTGTTGTCAGTGGTCCATGGGGCACCACTGTTATGCAGTTGGAAGCTCTCTGTGTATAAGAAGTCCATTCCCTCTACCTTTACAGTGGCTGTAGAACATCCCACAAAGTTGACAGTCACCCAGTACGCAAATATCATGCCCATTTGGACATCAGTTAAATCACGTCCTTTGCCCATGTTGATTTTTTATGCTTTGCTACAACTGACTAGTGTGCTCACTCATGTATATGTGCAGCTAACCCTAACATTGAGTTTACATTCCCAAATGTGCCCAGTATTGGTGGGAGGAAATCCTGAGAAGATAAGGAAAAGAAGGGAATACAGTTAAAAAAGAAAACAACAGTAAAAAAGTGAGAAACACGGTGTGATAATGAGAGAAAGAAAATGTAGGGAAGAAGAAGAAGACATGAAAGAGAGGACTGAAAGCAGAAGTTGAGGAGAGAGAAATCATTAGCTGGACAGCGAGCCATGTTGTGCAGGCCACGGCTCCCACAGTGGCTCCTCTTCTACAATGAAGCAAGACAGAAAAAAAACAAGTGTTGCACCTTTTTTCCCTAATAGGCCTCCACCAGGGTAGCCAGATGGAGGTGGAGCATTTGAGCTTATACGTGTTTGCTTTACTGATGTGCTGCTTTAGGCTTTGTCCACTAACAGCCCTCCAACCTGTACTTTTCTTTTAACCTCCAGCATCCAATCAGCTCCCTGCCTGCATTCTCCATGCTTACGAGGCACCACCTGCCAGGAAGCAAGAGGCACAAGGCGTCAGAGCCTCCTGGAGGCAACTGCATGTTGTATATGGCTGTTGGGCCTCTGTATTATTCTCCTGTTCCAATGGATGACCACAACGTCTTTGGTTATTTAAATGCCAGTCAGCTTCTGTTTCTCATTCTCCACAGATTCCACAGATTACAACACATTCACTTGAGGGGTGTTTTAAAATGTATGGTCCTGTGTCTTCCTAAGACATTTGGCTGGAGCACAACGGTAGAACATCTTCAAACAATATTTGTATATATTGTCAATCAGGATGTCCAAATCCTGCATCCTTAGCTTGGATTTCTACCAACCACTGACTCAATAGTCACCTAAATAGCTGGGAGAAAGTACGTAACCAAGATTTCTTTCTATGATTGTCACCATACAAGAATTTTGATAATGGTACTGATAACAGGTTCTTCTCATGTCCGCAGGGGTTTCCTCCACAGTCTGTGGTTTCCTCCCACAGTCCAAAAACATGGAGGTCAGGTGTATTGGGTACTCTACATTGCCCTGGTGTGTATGTCTTTGTGTGTTTGCCCAGTGATGGATTGGCGCCCTGTCCTGGCTACCATTAAATGTGTAAAACCTTCCTGTAGCCCAGAAGGGGGGAGTGCTTACCTGGAGTGAAAAATGATTATCATGGGCGCAGGGCGTAATTTGACTGATGTCCAAAGGGCATGATAATAGGGCACTGGGTGAAGGGTGGTAGAATAGACTTCTTGTACATGGAGTACTTCCCAATGGCATAACTGTGGTGCCCCACATGCCATTGATGTCAGAGGGGAACATCAATTCCAACAAGTGGTACAGAGCAATCAACACACCACAGTGGACCAGTTGACCTCTACGATGAACACAGAAACAATGAGGAAAGTATCAGGGACTTTTAAAATGGTACATGGACAGAACTTGAACAATGCATGTGAAGTGAATCCTTGATTATTATAACTTTATGAAAGCATCATAAAGTGGTGAGAAGTGGCCATCAAGACTAATGAAGCATCTTTACACAGACAATATTTGAGTAATTCTTATTCATGGTCAGTATTGTGTTCCATTTATTATATTGTTACTTTGTCGTAAACCTCTTGTATGACCTTCTGTCCTCTAGTATCTCAAGCAGACAGCGGATGGCATGATGAATGCTTGAATTAAATTTCACCAGCATACTTTGTTGGCCAAACAGAGCCTTGTTTGTCTTCTTTGATCAAGAAGGACGCCAATGTTCCAGATCCCTTCTAAAGCAGTAGGGTAACAATGGTATCTATATCAGGCCTACAAATTATCTTTAACCTCATTTCCCAAAAGACCCTTTACAAAGACTTCATTACCCAGTTACCACCCAGAGGAGACTTTGCAGGGAGGCATTGGACAAGGCTGGCGCAGCCTCTCCAGCTTCTGCTTCCCATCAAGCTCATTCAATAACGTGACCTCCTTGGGCTTTTGGGAGAGATTCACTATGTAACAGCCTTGCATCTTCTGCCTTATTACCAGGCCTGACAGCGAGACGTGGATGGAAAAGAGTGCAGACATGCATCATGCCCTGATCAGTCTCTCTTGTCCTTGTTACTTCTGTCAGGGTCTTCTGCTGTCACCTAAGGTGGGGAGGTCATGGGGACCAGGCACTTTATAGCCAGAGCTTACAGGGCTTAGACAAGCCATACAAGCCTTCAAAAGCTGAGGATAATAAGACTGTGTAGGACTTGTCAACGGAAGACATACCAATGGGGGCCCCGCATGAGCTCGACACGAAGGATGGCATGACGGTCAGATTGATCAGAGATGGAAAATGATAGGGGAACAACAGGAACCCGCATGTCTGATGTCAGCCCAGAAGAGTCGTGTGGTGGAAATAGTAAGCAAACGAAACAGTGGGTGCTAATTTAGCAGACTTTGATGTTGAGAAGGTGTTCTTCAGAGAATAGGAAGCAGAGAAAAAGAGAGAGGCTGCTATTGAGAAACTAGTACAGATTTAATCCCATTCACTTCACTTCCTTTTGTTGTCACTGTACAATAGCATTGAGTTACGCAGACTAAAAAAGTTCGACAAAAATAAACTGAGATATTATATGAAACAAAATAAGTCCTTGCTGAAATCAAAGGCAGTGATTTTTAGTAGAAAAGTCTTTGTCATTTGTTTTGGCAAGGTCAGGACTTGATAGAGTGGATTTATTTAAGAACAGATATTTTTTAGTTCTTGTCATTTTTGATAATGACTAGTTCTGCACTGCTTTCTTTAGTACTCTGTATGGATGGGAAGGAACATGAGCAAGGAGTTAATCAGATAAATCAGGGTTTTACTTCACAAAACCCTTCCAGACTTGTGAAGTTCTTACAGGACAAAACTCAGAACACCAAACATGCCACAGTTATTACATAAAGCATTCTGTTATATACTCATAACACTCTGTGTGCTGTGTCATTACACTCTGTACATTACTGTTGTACGTTAGTCACTGAACAGACATTTCTGAATATATAACACAGTTGGATGTAACACTATTCTGTACTTTATGTATTATATCTGTATTTGATTAAAGCATTAATAATGATAAGTTGTAACCAGAGCAATATTATAATGTACTCTGTTCTTTAACAGTTTATTCTTATATTTGTATATTTATTGTGTCCGTATATTTACTACTATTTGCACTTCTAGTAAGTTCAACTACATTGTAGTGCATTTAGGTCAGTCTATCTGTCTATATGTCTGTCTGTCTGTCTGCCTGGTGGTCTGTCAGGCTGTCTGTGTATCTGTACATCTGTATCTGTCATAAAATGAAAGAACGTAACTGAAATCTGGATGAATTGTTGATGAATGTTTGTGATGTAAGTCTTCTAGCTTTAGAGAGCAGCACTCAATGATATTAGTTCATTTGAGCACGAGTCGAGTGTGTGGTCAGTTTGGATCTTCTGCATAAGGACAGACAATAAGCAGGACAGCTGGACAGATAGTTTGGAAACTTTGGGCTTGTTCTTTAAAAGTTTCCCACACTGACCAAGGTGAGACCATTAAATCATTGATGGTGATTGTTTATATGGCAGTTAATCATCTGCTAAAATGTCATAATCGTGATGGCCTTGCAAACATGTCCTGAAGCGATTCCATTAAGAAAAAGCGAGGTGCTGGCCTTCAGCTTCTGATGTCTTGCGAGTACACTTCGTGCCATTGACGGAAAGTTGGCTGAGTGAACCTTGAGATGCACGGACAGCCAGGGTGTCCCATCAGTGCTAGTGATGTGGCCAGCAGCATTGGCAGAGCTGTGAGTGAATGCAGTATGTGCAGATGGGACATTGTGTCATATTGTGTTACTACTATATACAGTGTAATGGGATTGGACTGTCTGACATTTTCTTGCGAACTACATTGCATAACCGAAATGGAGCATAATGTCGGCCTGTACCTCCTACCACAGGAATGAAAAGAGATGTGTGATGCCATAAAGGAAACTTTTGTTATCATGGACTGGCCAGCGACAAGCTCCTTCCATGGTGTCTGTAGATTGTATGAGGAATAAAGTGTGTTCTGATTGCTATTAGAGATGAAACTAAGGACTTGATTATACGTGTTCAAAGAGTCTGTGCCATTTTCTCCAGATAACGTGTTGGATGGAAGAAGAGAGTGGGTGTTTTTCCTGTTAATTTCACCAGTGTTTATGTAAGCTTGGCCCACTGAATTCCTCGTATGCTCCTGAGCCACACAAATCAGCTCCGGCTGGGCAGAACAAAAGTGACACCACAAAAGGCAATTAGGCGACACCGTTTTTGTGCGACCTTTTTATTATGTAACACTTCTATTCTTATCATACGCCCACCTCTGAAATAGAAGTCATCATACAGGGAGTGTGAGCTGTAAATTTAGTAATGAGGACTAATTTCTGGCAAATTAACTTTGTTATAGGATTATATGTCCATGGTGTCCAAACTGTAATGTCTTTTTAAAGTCATGTGGAGACTGTAGCAAACACTGGAGTTGATTGGTGTAGCCATCCAGACCTTTTTTATATGTGTCTTAATCTGCATGTGGTCTTCCTGCTTTTCCTTAAATCAGAGCTCATGTAGTCAGCCACATAAGTGCTGTTGATTAATGACTTAATTATAAGCTCAGGTAAGCTTCATATGGGCAGTGTCTCCAGTGCGACCATTACTCTGGCATTCCCTTGTGCTTTACCTCCATCACTGCATAGATATCATCAGTGCCTTTGGCGGATTAATTGCATGGGCTGTCCCTATTCCTTCCTTTCAGTCCTGTATGGGCTGGTTTTACTTTCCTCTATGTTTGTAGTTTGTGTAATGTCCTTGGTATAACCTCTATGTGCAATGTCCTTGGTATAACCACTATGTGTGATGTCCTTGGTGCGACTTGCAATGTCCCTTGTATAACCACCATGGGGATGTGCCCTATGCATGTCTATACTGCTTGATGTCCTTGGTATAACCACCGTGCGCAGTGTCATTGGTGTACCTACCCCATTTGAAGTCCTTGGTTTAACCACCATGAACAGTGTCCATGGTGTAACCACCATTCACGATGATCTCTGCCTGCTTGATGTTCTTGGTGTGACTCGCCAGCATTTTATTGCCGGCATAACTATCACACGTGATGTCTTTGACGCAACTTCTAATGTCCTTGGTGTGACCACACCAAGCTGTAGGCCCTTTTCAGCTCCTCCCTGGCATAGCACGGGTCTACCCTGACAAACAGCAGCTGTGACAAGAAGGTGACGAGACTGTCAGAAGCACTGACTGATGACAGGGCGCGGCATGGCTGGCTGTCGCCTGGAACCAACAAGAAACAGCAGAAGGAGGAAGGCCCAACGTCTCCCGCAGTGGCCACAGCAAACGCGCAAACACCCAAATGTGACAGATGATTGTGATCTCAGAACAGCACTGACTCATTGCTGCTACCATGGCTCATATGCTTTACAGTACAAGCGCTAGACGTGACGGGCTATTTTGGATTCCTCAGAAGCTGGCTTTGGAAAACAGAGAACAAGCCATGTCACGCTGATGGATTGCATCGGCTGACATGGCTTCTGCTGCTAATGAGCCTCTGGCGACGTGTTGCCCCATGGCTGTCAATGGCATTGAGTTTGTGTTTCATCCTCTGAATTTACCAAACTGAGTACTGCAGTCTACTACAGGGACTTGTTATTAATTTGTGGACTCTCAGACATGTAGTCTTAAGTTTGTTAATGATTAGATTATGCATCATGACATGTGTCATAGATGCAGTTACTTTTCAGCCCTGGCAACTGCTGCGTTCCTCTGGGGAATATACTAGTCTGCTAGGCTTATGTAATGTCCATCATTGGGCAGTCATTTAGGTTTTGCCAGGCTTCAGGATAATGACACATGTCCCTATTACTTCCCTTAAAATATCTGTGTCAGCCACCCATAGACTTTTGCACTCTTGTTAACTTCACGTTGACAAAACATGATGTGGTTGTAAGGACAGCTTATATATATTACGATATATATATATATATATATATATATATAATTTTAGATCAAATAGTTCTAAATAATCCTAGTTTGTATTGACCTTAAGGATCTGTCCATGTTATAGCTGCTCATCCTCTTCATTGTTTACTTTACTCTGTTCCAAGTGTAATTGTCTTTTCCAAATACTTGATTCATGTCTCCAATGTCTCCAATGTAAAATAGCTTCAGTCCACATGCATATAAATAAACCTAAAATACATTGAAATTTAAAATCTGGCAGCCACACAATTGTGTACTAGCTTTAAACAAGCTCCACAGAGTAAATAATTTACTCTATTAATTATTTTTCAGTTTACAAATTCACACCATGATACTTCAAATAAGTGTCATAGATTCATGGTCAGTAGTGGCTACTGTTTAAACATTACAGTCTGTAATTCATTAAAATCCAGTAGTTGTACCATTTTGAATACCAGGCCCATCAATTTTACATTAAAACCTTCGAGTGAAAATCAGAGCTTGGCCTTGTTTCATTCACTGTAGTATGCAGGAAGACTCGGCCCGTGGAGAATGCATAAACAGAAGCATGCTTGCAGTTTTCTGTTGTTGTTGTCGGCTCTGGAGTAATTAAAAATGCAGCTCTTCAACTCTACTTCAGCTTAAAGAACTGCACTAGGCCCCTACAAATGCCAGATCCACCTCATGCCCCCTTTCTGGATCCTGGATTTCTGCTTGATTGTCTTGTAATGTGATCTGATGTTCATATCAGCCATAACAAAGTTTACCACTGACATCATTAATATTTCACAGCTTTATTGAACAGCGTCTTTAAATCAGTTATTAACAGGAGTGATGTGAGCCTCCTGGATAATAAGCTTTTGAAAAGATTATCATTGATGTTGCATGTTCTGATCAATTTAAGCAGAAGTTTGACTTTTCTGTCATTTAAAATAAGTCACAATTTGAATGAGAGATGCTTGATCAATGACCAGTGTGACATTTCACAATGTGCACACTGTAAACCCTTGTGTTGATCCATCACCATGTTTAGCAGTACAGAGAAAACCCCCTTTAAACTTTTCAGGACTACTATCTGCACATTTCTGTTACTTGCTTACGCTCATTCTAATAAACTCATGTTTAATCCTATGTGACTTTTTTATTATTATTATTATTATTATTATTATTATTATTATTATTATTATTATTATTATTATTATTATTATTATTAGTAGTAGTAGTAGTAGTAGTAGAAGTAGTAAACAATGATAACCAGTGTGTTTTGATGAAAACGTAAATGTAGTCTTTCTTTTCAGAGATGGAAAATAGGTTTAGAATTCATTGAAGCTACTTTATTTTATCAAAGGTGGGTCTTTTTTACCCTAATGGCAAAGGCTTAAAGGCTTAAAACCTGGGACAATTGTGATGTAATACTAATAATGATCAGACTTGTTTATATGTTGCTATGCAAACACATGATGTGGAATTTTGTGGTGAAGATGCCGGAAAGGTTTGTTCTGATGACTTCCATGAGGGCCATATTTATGCAGTTACACTAGAATGGGTCACCACCAGAGTTTCCTAAATTAATTAATGGAGCATATGCTGGATAATAACCTTTTGAAAAGAAGATAATTGGTATGGAATGTTCACGTTAGTTTATGTAGAGGTTTGACTTTCTTAACATTTGAAAGAAGTCACTTATTTATGTAGGCTGACATGGCTAACGATTTTTTTATTCTTATTGCAGTAGGAGTGTGATGGTCACATTGTTAAGAGCTGAGATGATAGTGACGTCATTGTGAGTAATGTATTAAGCCTTGTGAGGAAGTAGCAGAAAGAGCTGGTACTAATAGAACAACGAAAGCTGGAATTGAACTGAGGTCGTCTGTATGTAAAGTGGCAGCTTTATCTTTTCACTTATCGTTATCGCCGTGTCCAACAGCTTTATCACTTCATTTATTATTATCATAGCATCCAACATCTTTATCGAACATGGCACTTTATGTCCATATTATGCATGCATACGCTGAACTGTGCTCCAATGCAATATGGCTTTTTCAATAGAGAGTACAGAAGTTATAAGAGTAGAAAGTGCTACAGAAGTCTTATCTATCGACTTGCCAGTTCACAGAGCTTACAGATTGAATAAATTCAGCACCTTTCCTGAGCTTCCTACAAATATCACACCATACAGTTTGCAAACGAGCTTAAATTGACAGTTACGGGTCTGCATTGTTTGAGTGAAAGTTTGGTGGTCATCATTTTTGATACGGTCAAGGTGACCTGATTTGACAAATGAAAAGGGTCCAGTGCAGTGCATCCCACCATCACAGCTTGTAGATGTTTCTTTCAAGTCTTGTTTGGGTGACAACAATATTTTCACTCATTCTTCCTTGTAAAAGTCTTCGAGGTTTGTACAATTATTGGGTTGTTTTGTGTGCACTCTTTTGAGATCTGTCCACAGATGTAACTGTGAAACCCTTCAGCCTGCAACTGTTGAGGTTGTCCATTGTGAAATTTTGAGATGTTTAGGAGCATCTACCAGAGAAATATTCCTCATACCTGTCTACCAAAATAAGCCCAAAGCATGATTCATCCACCGTCATACTTAACAGCTGGTGGAGTGTAGGTGTTAATTTAATTCAATATTTGGATTGTTTTCCCCAAACATCTCTTTGCTCTTTGTGGCCAAAAACGTTCCACTTTTAATGTTGAGCTTCTGAAATGCATCAGATTTGCTTCAGTGTTCAATTGCAAAATGTTGATTGTAAGTAAGCCATAGCCATAACTAGGCAATTAAGTTCTGAGTTCTTGGCACAGATCTCTTATGATGCTCAAAATTAGCATGGCGCTAATACACTAATCTTTCTTAAAATGTTGAAAAGAATGTTTCATCCTTAAATGTGTGCCGTATGGGAATTAATTCCTCTTCTGCTCACTCAATACTAGCTGTGAAGTCGTAGTGTTGAATATACTTAATCAAGGTTGACTGACGGGACTGTTTATACCCACTGGTTGTTTCTACAGTTATCTTGATGGTTAAAAACGTCCACTGTGCTATGCAATATTGTATTACAGACAATAGATAAGTATAACAGAGAAAAGTAAAACTCCCTTGAAGAGGACTTCTTTAGATTTCAGACTTCTGTTCACCAACATATGCTTGATGCCATTTGTTATTCAATGCTAGAAGGTTCATTTAAGTTGGTTAGAGATTATTGAGGGCCACCATTTCTTTGCAAATTGTTTTTATTTTCTAAAGATAGATGAGCACACTGTTTTGGCTACATTTTGCATGCTAAATAGCTGTGACATTGATTCCAATTACTACAAATCAAGGAGGAAAATAACGAGCGATTGACTGCATTTTCTGCTTTTTTCCCTCTTTTTTTCCCTCCCTCCCTAATTCAGAGTAAAAGCGGATTATGGCAAAATAGGTCAAGTCAAGAGAAATTACTCTCCAACATCTGCTGAGGTCCATGTAGTTCAATATTTTAATCCAATACTTGACTAGCGAGCCTATTACTGTCCCAAGAATTGAATAATCCTGGTGGTATTTTGTTCCTTTAAAGACAGGCTAAAGAAGACGGCAACTGGAAAGAGGGCTATGCAATCTAGTTCTGTTCCCAGTGATGCAAAAGTCCTAAGTGGCTGGGAGTTCACCCTCAGTCTTCCAGGTTGCTAACTCTCTTATATTATCCATTTCACAGATAAGAGTGAGCTGTGTAGCTGGTCCAGTTGAGCAACTGGGTAACATTCAACCAGACCTTAAGTTCAAAGAACAACGATCTTATGTATTTAAATGTGTTTTAATTTGTTAGGAGAAATAGCGCGAGACAAAAAGGAAACATGGGATACTTCAGATGATGGCTATTTACACAGCAAATCTGCCAGTGTTAAATCAACACTATTATAGTTAAATTAACACTGGGAGTGTTACATTTTGACACATAGTCAGTGTTAATTTAACTCTAATAGTGTTGATTTAACACTGACAGATTTACTGTGTACAGCTTCAGATCTGAGAAGACTAAGATGAGAAATGGTTGAGTTTGTAATGAGATTCCTGTCTTTACTAAACATGAGTGCAAAACTGACTACAATGTGAGCCTGTACTGAGAAATAGCTGAACACCAGACTTGAGTTAAAGTCTCCTTTGACTTTCCATCTGATCTCATTGTCTTCTGGGAGAAACTACTGAGACACATTGGACACTTCTTGCTTATCCATGTTATCCTCTGAACCTCTCTGTGAAATTGCTCAGTTATATACTTCACGGTAGCTTGTATACCTGTTAGAAATACAGTATCAGTCAGAAGTTTGGACACTCAAAGTTTGCTTATTCAATGTTTTTCTTTTTTCCTACACTGTAAATGAACACTGAAGTCATCCAGACTATGAAGGAACACATAATGAATCATGTAGTAAACTTAAAAGTGTTAAACAAACCAACTTATTCGTTTGAAACTCACAGGTTTGAAGACTGACTATGACATAAAGATTGTCCATATGTTCGATGGCACTTCATATATTGACTCGTTAAAGTGTCTCTCCAAGTCTCCTATTGTACCTATTCGTTCTTCACAGGTTACACAGAGTCATCAAAGAGGGTCTTCTGTTACTCTAGTCTACCTTTCAGTTTCCTCTGAAATTGAGTTCAGACCACAAGTCGATAAAGAGTCATGTCCGAGTGTAACATCAGTCAAAACGTGAGTACAAATCATTTCTGTCCTTAGAGTAATGTTTGAGTTGGTAAAGAGTAGAATCAGAAGAGTCTAGACTTCGACATGTGTCATTTAGACAGTCACAATTTAGTTGTGATA
>BRDA01081003.1:14001-32823 GCA_036984385.1 Crenuchus spilurus | reverse complement strand
GGAAATTCCACTTCATGAATAAGAAGACAACTTTAGCTTTATGTTAATGTTACCTCAGGAGTTAAATCTTTTTAATGTGAAACAGGCTAATTGCTAAAATAAACTGAAATAGCCTAAGAAACTGGAATTTCCCCATTATACCTTAAATGTATACCTTAAGTGTTAGTTCTTTGTCATCTTATGGGGGCAGCCTTGGCCTAGTGGTAAGGATCTAGTCTTGTGACAGGCAGGACATGACTGAAGTAACCTTGAGCAAGGCACCTAACCCCCTAACTGCTCCCCGGGCGCCAGTGGATAAGGGCTGCCCACTGCTTCGGGCACAAATTCTCACAGCCTAGTGTGTTCACTTGTGTGTGTGTGTGTGTGTGTGTGTGTGTGTGTGTGTGTTTCACTGCACGAATGGGTTAATCTTAATCATTAATCTTAATCAAAATATGCAGAACCAGTCAAAAGTTTGGTATTGCTTCTCATTCGTTCATTTTTCCTACATTGTAAATTAATACTGAAGTCATTCAGACTGTGAAGCAACACACAAGGAATCATGTAGTAAACTTACAGGTGTAAAACCAAAAGATGTTTTAGATTTTAGTTTCTTCAAAATAGACACAAAACTGATGTCTCAAACACATTAAGAGGCAAGAAATACAAGTCATGAACTCATGACAAGGCACAACTGTTAACTGAAAGCCATTCCAGGTGACTACCTCATAAAGCTGACTGAGAAAATGCCAAGAAAGCTGCATCTAAGCAAGAGGTGCCTACTTTGAAGAATGTAAAATATAAAACATATTCTGGTTTGTTTAACACTGTTTTGTTTATTAAATAATTCCATATGTATTTCATTATTCTGGTTTCCTCCCACAGTCCAAAAACATGGACATCAGGTGAATTGGCTACTCTAAAATGCCCTGGTTTGTGTATGAATGTGTATGTCTGTGTATGAATGTATCTGTGATGCCCAGATATGGTTGACACTCTGTCCTGGGTGATCCCCCTAGTGCTCGATGCAGTCCTCCAGGTGGACAGTTGCTTCCGGTTGAGAGTACGCTGTACGCGACTGGCTGCTGCTTCTCACCGGAGTGTGTGTATATGAAGTGTGTGGATTGTAAAGCGTCCTTGGGTGTCTAGAAAGGCGCTATAGAAATATAATGTGTATGTATGTATTATAGGTTTGGTGACTTTAATATTAAGCTACAATACAGAAAATGTTTAAATAATGAAAAACCACTGAATGTCCAGAGGTTGTGTCTAAACTTTTGACTGGAAATGTATAGCTAATCTGTAATCTTAGCCTGTCTGTTGATGGTGGCTAACAGTGGTCACTTTCTAAGGAAGAAGCAACTCTTTCACAATAGTGCTACACACAAGAATGTGACATTAGCCTTTAATATATTCATGCTGTAAACATACACATGTGAGGATACATGCTCGGAGAGGTGGGCAGCAGTATCATTTGGGCTCACGGAAAGCAGCTGGTGGTCAGGTGCCCTGCTTATAGGCACTGCTGGTTCTACTTTTTTTCATAATTTTTAGTCAACCAAGATTTAGTCATGCTGTCAGCCTAATATTGTTAGTAAGTTAGTAATAGTGACTCGTCTGTGCAGCCTACCATCGCGAAGCAATGACGGCGTGTGACATGACATGACAGTTAGTAACACATTTGCACAGCCTGTACAGTGTACTTTGCCATATTGTGTACTTTAAATGTAAACCAAAACAGCAACATATAGTAGTATTAACCTTGTAGCCTCAGTTCTAACCTAAGCAAAATTTGGACTCCAAACCTGACCGATCAACAATGGGAGAAAATGGGAAACTGTAATTTACTACATTTTTATGTTCTAAATTTTTGCTCACCTGTCCGCTTTGGTTTAATTTACACTGTCAGACTAAACTATGTAATTTTTCATTGTGACTAGCAGTGCAATGGGCCGTATCTTTCTCGACCACATCGGAGGCACCCGTCTCTTCTCCTGTGCCAACTGTGACACCATTCTGACCAACCGTTCCGAACTCATCTCCACACGCTTCACTGGAGCAACAGGCCGCGCTTTCCTCTTTAACAAGGTGATCTTTGTGATTACAACTTCAGCTGGCACTTGCACTTACTGCCAGATCTGTTGAAGGGTTTGAAACATGGGTTTGGATTCACTGCCATCAAAGTCAGTGGAGTATTTGGTTCTCTTCAGAAACACAAATGTAACCAGTTTGCTGGTAAAGTGAAAGCCAGAAGTCCTGTTTGCACAATACCTCAAATGTTTGTCTGTAGTTTCTTTTCGTTTTGCACTGGAGCTGGACCCTAATGTTGCTAATGGACGCTTATACCACACCAGTTTGCTAGTCTCACACTTGTCAAGTTGTTAGGTAATATTAAGCCTTGGGTACACTAAATGACTTTTAAAGTGATAGTACATTTATAAAAGCTCTGGTTATCTCAAACATACAGGCTGAATTTAGCTGATTTTTATGGTGAATCAAACACGTGACTGTGGATTATATGCTATGAGTCTGTACCCCTCACAACTAATTGATTCTCCAAATTGTGAATCTAACAAAATCATGCAGACTGTAGCCTACCAGCACAGACTCAGTCACACAGAGTCAGTGATAAAATCTGGGTTAAATTGCGTAGTGTAACCCTGGCTTTACATAGAGTTATATAGAATTGTGTAGTTTCTGACACTGTTATCTATAAACATGGTCTAAAGTATGCTTTGCTAATACAAAAGAAGTTTGATAAAAGGTTGTTTTTTTAGATTTAATGTGGTTTGAGGCAATTCTGCTTCCTTGGTTTCTGTTAGCTTGTTATATATTATAGCCTAATACCTTCAGTGCCAAACAAGAGAAGTACATTCTTGCACCAAATATGGGCATGAAATAAGCTTCTGTGTACTTGATTTTTGGATAAACCATCACTTTAATTCATGCATCTCAAAGTTCAGGGGATGGTGAATTTCCTACTGAAACACGTGATTTAACTCCTCAGTTAATTAGCACATTTAGTAGTGCTGTAAAACCGTGTTTGAGTAGGAAATTCACCAACTCTGCTCGACTGGAGGGCAGTTTGAGAGCCCTGTATTAGTTTGTTTTCCTATTCAAGATGACTTAAGATAAAGCTGAACATATTGTTCTCACTTCACATGGTCAGTCTCAGAAGTGCCATCTTATTAAAGAGAATGTTACTTTTACACTTGGCTCAGATCCTACCTGCTTTTGTATAATGAAGAACTTGGTTTAATTGGCATGTTTTGCTCTTGGTCAGGTGGTGAACCTGCAGTATAGCGAGGTTCAGGACCGAGTCATGCTGACCGGTAGACACATGGTGCGAGATGTCAGCTGCAAGAACTGCAACAGCAAGCTGGGCTGGATCTATGAGTTTGCGACAGAGGACAGCCAGCGCTACAAAGAAGGGCGAGTGATCTTGGAGAGGGCGCTGGTAAGAGAGAGCGAGGGTTTTGAGGAACATGTGCCCTCAGATGCCTCGTGAGACTTTCTCCACCCGACTTGCTGCTCATTACAGTCACCACCATGTCCGTCACCGATCTGAACAACGCATCCACTTCTCATCAGAAGGTTCAGCCTGGCTTAGAGACTGAAATAAAACAAAAACCAAACCAGCAGTCCCTCTGCGGCTTGATAAATGCCATGATCTGCCACTCTATGTTGGCATTCTTTTGAAATCTACTTATAGATGGCTCTTTGGCCAACACTTAACAGCTATAATAGATAGAGGTTGTGTGCAGATTTCTGAATTTAAGGATGCATTCATTAGTTCAGAAGAAAACGATGACAAATTTGTACACAGACTGATGAACTGCTTTGTGTCAGAGCATTTCCCTATCCAGCTCCCCCAAAAGAGACTGAGAAGGGTGAAGATATTGAGTTAACGTTTCCTGGTTATTTATGCATTATTGTGAAATTGGTTGATGGTGAGAATCATTCATTGCCATGTTAATGATGTTATATTCAATACAGCATTGTTTTAATTCGCATTATTCTTTATCATTGAGTTCTTATTTTCAGTTGAGTGACTTGAGTGTTTTTTCCTTTTTCATGCTCCCGTGTTTATTTGGTCTTAATAAAGTCAGTGGTCTTGCTTGACTATTGCATTATCTTTTGAGTCTGAAACATTTGGAAACATGTATGGTACATTATCACAATATTACTTTTAATGCTGTTTAATCACTGGTTATGACAATTAACTTGGATATGAACATAGTATCTTTTGAAGACCTTTCAAATCAATTTTATTTATTGTTGTTCATTGAAAAGCAATGTGTAACATTATTATCTGAGTTATATTGTCTATATTTTCTGCCAGATTTTTGTTGAATATCTCCTACCACAGTTTTTGAGATATTGTCTCGCTCCAACTTCAGATTGTTCAGTCTGATTGGGAATGATGCTTCTATACGGGCATTGATCTTATGTACAGATTTTGGAAAACCTTACATTTCAAATGTTTTCCTGTTATGATTGAGTGGGTTGTAAAACTACACACCCATCTACTGTACTTCTGCTTTACCAACAGACACCATTTCACATCCACCATCTCAGGGTGGAGCCCCAAGCACAAATGCAATGTTCTGACCCACACCCATATGTTTATTTTATTCCCTGTTGTTAATTTCTCTCAGAATTCCATTCATGTTTTACATTTTCCCATAGGAATAAATAGCGTACATACATTTTTAGCACCTTTCAAATGTAACAATGGCACAAGTACACTAACACCCAGCCAACCACATGTGGTACTACAGCAATGACCTGGCAATAGCTGAACAAACACCTAAGACACAATAGCAACCACATAAACAGTAACAGCCTAGCAAATGTACTTTTCTAGTTCCATCTGTGATGCATCACTATAGTAGAGCACGGACCCTGAATGCTCAGATGTAGAGCAAAAAGATGTCAATATATATTTGGAATAAGAGTACGCACATATACATTTATTTGCTTATAATTTTGTTGCTAACACATCACATGTATTACACAGATATATTTGAGGTGACAAAATATTTAAAAACATTTCTATAAAAATACAGATAAAATTTAATCACATGAACAAAAAACATTCGGAACTTCTGTACTAATACATTTCATATATTGACTTTACACATTTTAAATGTGAAGCAATATATGTACGTCATACAATTTTTCTGAGGGTGACTTTTAAAGCCTTACATAGTAAAAACAGCTATCCTGCTTCTGGTCTATTCATACTCAGCAGTTCCAGAGTGACTATAAACATAACATGAGCTCAAATAAACAAACATTACTGATCGTTGCCCTCTAGAACTTCAACACACGTAGTTTCAGTAATACATGTAGTATAACTGATGAAAATTCATACTCCTTATTCCGTTCCATATGGATACAGGAGCAGTGCACAGAACCAGGCTGTAAAACACACTGGATGAAAGGAGGCTTAGGTCACGTAGTGTTGCTTTAGAACTCATGATTGGAATCCTGTTCTATGGATTACAGCAGTGGTGCTGAGGAAACGTGGCAATACTGACATCTTGTGGTTGCCTTGTGTCTGACAGTGGAATGGGTGGAGTTAAACTGCTGTAGGACGAATAGGTGGCATATGTAAATGTGTTTGTTTCTGTGAAAATGATTAATTGGTAACAGACTGATTTTAAACATTTAATGCAGATTTAAAATGTTTTATCAAAAAGTTGGAGACCAAATTGTAGTGATGTTTCCAGTTTATTGAATCATTAGCATGTACAGTGCATTTTAGATCAGCCACAAAGTGTCGATTTCTTTTTTGTTTCTCAGCTGGCACAGATGCTTCCTAGTGTTCCTGGGATAAATGTACTAGCTGCTCATGATCCCAAAAATGTAAAAACTTTTAAGCACAATTTGGTGCCATGAATGTTATCAACTTCACAAGCTGATGAGATACGACCAAATGCACCATTAAAACCAAGCACACCCAACTGATTAACCAGAATGAGATTTAAGTAAGAATCTTTATGGACTAAAACATTAGTTACAACAGAAAAGCCCCAAAATCCTAAAAGACACGATGGAACCGTTAGTGAAGAGCTCAAAGAACAGCTCAGACTTTATCCTTGGTCTTTATTTTCTGTGTAGTTAGGATGTAGGTGTCTTTAGTGATTTTCAAGAAGAGAATACAATCTCTCTCGTCTCTGGATTTTTTTGAACACAGCTAGAGCAGGGGCAAATGCTTCCTGGACAAACTGTTCACACCGGTCTATTTGCACTTGAAAAGCTGAGTCGTATTTTATCTCTTCATGTTCCTCCTTGATGAGCACAGCTTCATAAATGCCACGCACCCACATTTGATAATTGAGCAAAGACTTAGTCTCCTTTGAGAGTTTAGTCTTGGCTGTGTTTTTCTTCTCAATGACAATGATTTGACTTATTCCAGTTTTCAGGTTCTTATACACCATGACGTCTTCTGCAATGAAACATGGGTAATCCCCGTGCTCTACTTGGTTTTCGATTGAGATGCAGTCAAACAATGTTTTTATATTTTCTGCTTCATCACTTCTGCATTCTTTCTTTGCCCATTTATAAAGGAAATTCTTTGTTAATGCAGTCTTGCGGATCTTGGTTTGGCTCTGCTTTTCACATTTACTTTTAGCCTTTGCTGCTGTTTGCATATTATTATTTAATGATGTACTATTAAACGCTTGCCTATGACAACTAGCTGAAATATTTTGGAAACTGGTATCAGGAAACTCCTGTCCTGTCATTTGTGGACCTTCACTTTCCTCTTGTGCTGTAAAATGTGCTTGCTCATGCTGTGTTTGTACATGCATGACATCATCCAGAGCTGTATGGAGATCTTGGGATTGCTTTGCAACATTTAAAACTCTTTGCTTTGATTCAAATAGCACATCAGTGTTTTTAGGCTCAATTTCTGTTGCTTTTTGCTCATCATGACCAAAATCTGAGTTTGTAAAAGATCCATATCCAATGCTGTTTAAATTACTTTCATTATCACCAAGATCCTCCTCTTTCTCTTTCAAATATTTTTTTGGTGACACATGGTCTCTATTCTTTTCAAAAAATATATCCAGTAACGTAAAGCTAGGAAATTCTGCATTGTTTGATGCGCTGAGAAATGACTGGAGACTTTGGTTACTTTCAACTTTCCTAATATCACTGAAATTAAAATGTAAGCCCTTTTTCAGCTTCTTATCCTTAAGATACTTTTCCAAACGTTCCATCTGACCACTGGCAAGTTTGTTTTCCAATTTCTCAATCAAACGTTGGCTGTTTTTAGAGACCCAATTTTCCAGTTTGGCAAAGGTGAGCAGGGTCTTCAGACCTGTTTAAGATAAAAGAACAGTTGTTAGTAGATTATTTAGGCATTTTTAAATACAGGCTGAGAGAATAAGTTGTAATAAATATATACACACACATATGATAACTGCTGGTTTAAAATGAACTCAGCTCAGGATGTCTAAGATGTCACCTGATATGAATCTAAAATCTTGCCACACTTGAGTTTCCCAGGTTACTTTTATAAAAGTGAATTTAATTTAAAAACATAACCCAAAAGACTCCTTGTCTTCAAGGACTTACTCAGCTGATTCACGTCACCGCCTATTTCATCCACACCTTCTTCAGAGTATCTGAGCCTCTTGTCTGTGTACAGAGGAGGGAGAGAGGGGGAGAGAAATGACAGTATGACAAATTCCTCATAAAGCTACACTGAAGTCCCAGCAATCATGTTATAGCAGTATGCAAACTGATTATGAAGTGATGTTATACAAATACACGGTGGTCTGTCTGTTCTTCTGCACACACTTAACCTCCTTTCTTCCAGTTCTTCAATGGTCAGGACCTCCACACTACCACCACAGAACAGGTGTTATGGAGCAATGAATGAAACTAATGAATTGAGTGATGCCCCAATAATCAATAGCTTGTAGAACCACCTTTAGCAGCAATACTCTGAATTAATTGTTTTCAGTATCTTTTATCAGTCTATCATCATTGTGGAGGAATTTTGCACTCTTCTTTAAAACACTTCATCAGTTAATTGACGTTTATGGGTATTAGTTTCTGCACAGCTCTTAAAGTTCCACCACAGCTTTTCAGTTGGTTTGAGGTCTGGACTGTGATTGGGCCATTGTTACACTTTGACTCAATTCGTTTTCAGCTGTTCTGTTGTAGAACTGCAGGTGTGCTTGGGATCATTGTCCTGTTGCATGACCCATTGTCAACCGAGCTTTAGCTTGTGCATAATGGCCTCAAATTTAACTCTAAAATACTTTGGTACACAGAGGAGTTAATGGTTCACTCAATGACTGCAAGGTGCTCATGGCCTGGAGCTGCAAAAAAGCCCAAAATGACCCCTCCACGACCATGCTTTACAGTTGGTTTTGAGGTGTTTGTGCTGATTTGCTGGTGTTTGGTCCTGAGTAAACATATCGCTGTGCATTATGGCCAAACATCTCCACTCTGGCCTCATCTGTCCAAAGGACCTTTTTTCCCCAAAAGTCTTGTTTGTTCGGATGCAACTTTGCACACTTAGTCCACATTGCCATTTTCTTTTTAAGAAAAACAGGCTTTCACACAACAACCCTTTCAATTGCTTCTCTAAGATCACTGCTGTTGTTTTTCTTCCTTGGCATTGTGTTATACACCTAAATGCTTCAGACCAGGAAACTGCCAAAACTTCTGCCATTATAGAAGTGGGTATACTTGCTGATGATCAATTAAACTTCCGGTTAAACTTAATGCACACTCCCTCTATTTACTGATTTTTAACATTTTGAAGAAAAACAAAAGTTCTGCAAGTCAGAGATATTAAATTCAGGAAAACTATAATTCAAATGTACAGAAAATATTTCAATGTTTCATATAAAGGTGAACAAGTGCTACTTTTATACTAGAAAATCTAACATTTGACCAACAATTTCACAGGACTGCATAGCTACTTTATTTCACTATTTAAATTATACACATATTAAAATAACTTACTTGGAAGTGTGTAATTATCTGAATCATGTCGTTTTTCTGTTGAAGTAAATATACAAATGTTAATTTCACACAAAAATGTTTAGTGTTGCATAAAATGCACATTACTGAGAAGTTAATTCAAGTCTATTAATTCTAAATCTTAGACTGTATGTGTAATCCTGTTGCACACTAGTGGAGAAAACCAATTGCATTTGTGCTGTACAGACTCACTCATATCTTTAAGCAGATCAGGTTCTTCTTTCTGCATCCATTCTAGCATCAACTGCTGTGCTCGCTCGCTATTCAGATGACTATAAACTTCACGCATCTGATCTTCTTTTTTTTTCTCAGCAAGGATGGTACTGGCCATTTCTTTAGTTAGAATTTTCTCATTTCTCAGAAAATCAACCAAACTGTTTACATTTCTCACATGTTGTATTATTTCAGATCTACACTTCTTCAGAAAATCCGTATCTATTGGCTCTGCCATGATTCCTGTTAAGAGAATAAAGAAATGTGTGTTAGCAGTGCATACAATAGTACATGCAAAATGTTACATTTGAATATTGTGCTGGAAATGAAGTGTGACTTAGAGAAGGTCAAAGAAAAAAGAATAAGTTTATAGAGAGCTTAACAGAAAGATGAATTAAACTTGCTGTGGAACAAAACAGCTCTGGTTTCCCATTCTCCACCATCCTCTTTATAATTTGCCCCCTTATCTGTCCTGCAACTGGTGGCAGCCAATGAACTGTCACCACATCAGCAGACTGAGCTACAGCAAGGTGTTTCTTGCAGCTCAGCTGAGCTAGGTTCGTTTCGGATGAAAAACTGTGTAGCTAACAGGAAGTGCCAGGGCAGATGCTGAGAGCGGCTAGAGTTTGTGAAAGCAGCAAGAGATAAACATGATTATACATTCTCCTCTTGGAGCATCTTGTCCCCTACACCCAATGTTTATTTGCCTTGAATCAACACATTCAAAATAATTCAACCCCCATAAATAAATGCTAAACTTGCTAAAACACTTTACTGCTATGGTGGTTGAATAATTTTGAACACAACTGTACATAGTGCAATTCTTCTCTCACATGATCTTTTCTAGTTTCATTCTTGTTCTACTCAGTGTCAGTCTGATTCATATTTACTGACTGCTGGATCCACTTTCTGTTAATGATTGAACCAGGAATTCATATTACAATGCAAACAAATAGAAACAAGTACTTAAAAACAATATAAAACCTGACATCACTCAAACACTAGTTTAACACATAGACCTGGTTTAAATTAGTAAAATCTGAATTTCATTATGGACAAGTTCACTTGTTCATTCAAGATCACTTTCACTTTCATTTAACAAATTCATCTGAAATCTTCAACTGAACAGAAAAATGTTCATGATTTTTACATGTCATAGCACAATTATTACTTACCTCAGCTTTAGATTTCATTCTAAATCTAGCTTAGGCTGCCCTCAGGATAAACAATAGTTTATTTAAACAGAACTAGAAAAGTGCATTTCCTGAAGGAAACGCAGGATGTTGTGCATTGCTAACATGGCCCACAAGCTAAGGTATCCCAGTTGGTTTGTAAGATGATGCTATGGTATCTGAGGTGGTTGCTAAGGTGTTACTCTGGTATCTGAGGTGGTTGCTAAGGTTTTGATGTGGTATGTGAGGTGGTTACTAAGGTGTTGCTGTGGTATCTGAGGTGGTTGCTAAGGTGTTGCTATGGCATTCATGGAGGTTGCTACGGCGTTGCTATGGTATCCGAGGTGGTTGCTAAGGTGTTGCTATGGTATCCGAAGTGGTTGCTACAGTGTTGCTAAGGTATCAGAGGTGGTTGCAAAGTTGTTGCTAAGGTATCAGAGGTGGTTGCTTAAGTGTTGCTATGGTATCCATGGTGGTTGCTAAGGTGTTGCTATGTTATCCATGGTGGTTGCTAAGCTGTTGCTATGGTATCTGAGGTGGTTGCTATGGTGTTGCTAAGGTATGTGAGGTAGTTGCTAAGGTGTTGCTATGGTATCCATGGCTGTAATGTAATATTGCAACATAATAATATAAATCGGATAACAGTATTATTGCGCATTATCCACCAATTCCTGGTTTATTATCTGCATCTTACAGAACACCAATCCGACCAGAGCAGCTGATTAATGGTCATTTAAATCAGACCGTTTCTGAAGGACTTTCCAGGAACTTTTGGCCTTAAAATCATATGGCCACACAACTAGGGTGACCAGACGTCCTCTTTTACCCGGACATGTCCTCTTTTTGAGACTTAAAAAACTGTCCGGGCGGAATTTCAGGAATGTCTGGGATTTTGTTTAATTAGAGCTTACATCAAATTTTGAGAAACATTTCGTTCACAAAGTAGTCTCGGCCCCTCCCTCCTTACTCTGTTCAGTTCGCTTGAGTGAGAAGGGGGCGTGGTGAATTAGCCTAAAACTTTGTGATTGGGCGGTCTGACTGTAGAGCTACTGTTATTGGTCGATAACCTTCTCTGTACACATTTCATTGGTCAGTCTGCACCTCAGTAGTCTTTGTTTACGACAGGCAAAGCACATGCACCCACCCGCACCTCGAGCAGCTCTGCCGAAATGTAAAAGTAAGTACTTGGATTAATTAAAAAAGAAATTCCAGTGTTTTCGTCTTTGTCTCAGTCCATCTGAAACTGAATGCCTGACGTGTAAAGCTGGGACTTACGTGTTTGTAGTGAATAAAGGTGTAAATGACCTACAAGCACAGATCAGTTCAGCTAAGCACACACCAGCAGTGAGGGGCGAGAGCTCATTATCTAAAATCTGAGTTTTCAGTAAGTCAGAGTGCAGCAGAGGTGTCTGTGCGTTTCACACAGTTAAGCACCACAAAAGCTACAGGTCAGTGTTCTGCATATCTGACTTGTTAAGAAAGGTTTTCACAGATTCCCAAACAGCTAAATACATCCTGAAATACTCAGACAAAGACAGAATTGTTATACAGCACAGTCGTGTCATGGAAATGTATCATTTTGTTTTTTGCATATTTGAAATGTAAAATAGTTTAAATAGCTTTTAAGGGCAGTGTTATTTTCTGCACGTTAGTCGTTAGGGCCCATAAAGCTCTTTTTCATATACATATCAGACATATGTCTAGTGCACATCTTCTTTTTAAATGTCCTTGTATGTGAACATGCAATACATTATACCCTGTACCCATAACCCCCCACCAGGGGCGTAGCAGCAAATTCGGGCCCCTGTACACTCTCAATGTCACTGGGCCCCTATAAATGCCAGTAAACGAGGCACATGAGCAAAAAAAGGGGGTATTGATTTAAATAAAAAAGCATAAATAAGGTTTTAAGCTGTATATTGTATATAGGCTATTTTCATGTTGATATATGCGGCAGAAATATTGCTGGATGGATCATCTATTAAGTCTCAGCACAGAGTTTCACTTTTAGCTCTGCTCTGTTAGTAGACAATAGGCTATAGCACACGCACTGAACCAAAAGACTAACTAACGTTAGCGGCTCATAATTGTCTTTATACTTACAGCCGCAAGCAGCCTGGTTGGCAACTAAATCAGCAGCAGCTGTCTGGAGTGGACTACTTTAACTTTAATTGGACTTTGCATAACAAGAAAACTAGGTTCACCTTTGGGAAAGAAAGACGTCAACAGCTGTCTCCCCTCACTCTGCCTTCTTTCTTTTTTTTCTTTTGAAATCCTGATTTCTGCTTTTTGGGGAGCATGATGTGTAGCCCCCAGGTCATTAATCTAGGCTCACTGACGTTACACTTGTCGCTAGTCGCTGTTGGGCGGACTAAACCATTTTGGGCCTCCAAGAGGGGGCCCCCAGAATGTCCAATATGTTGAGAGGACTGTGACTAAAGTTCATTTCCTCAGTTGATATTATCAATATATTTGAAATATGAATGAATAAATAATTAATTTGAGGGCCCAATTTATTCAAAATAAAAACAACCAAAAAATAATTAAAATTCAGGATTTTTATGGGCCCCTCTCCCTACTCGGGCCCTGGGTAGTCAGGTCCACTTTTCCCCCCAGTACCACGCCCATGCCTGTACCCATAACCCCTCACCACAACCCCCCCCCCCGGGGTTAAATGTCCTCTTTTTCACCATCTCAGATCTGGTCACCCTAAACTGAACAGAAAGATGTTCATGATTTTCTACACGTCCTGGCACATCAAAGAGTTTACTTACCTCAGGTTTCGATTTCCTGCTAAATCGCCTAGCTCAGCCTAGTCTGCCCTCAGGGAAAAAGACAGTTCATTATCCACCGTTTCCTGCTTTTATCACCTGTCTCTTACTGAACACTCACCTGTTAAAGCAGCTGTAGTGTGTGTTCAGTCCTTTAATCAGACTGGTGTTTGGAGAACTGGATCTGGTCTCACCCCTGTTGGCAACTTTCCTAAATAAAATCCCCACTTCGCACCAAACTCACGCAAGTACCCGTCACTGCAGAGCAAAAGTCCAGTGGGTGTGGTTGGATCCGGTCCAACTCCTCCGACGTCATATTTTCATTGGTCTCAACTAGATCCACCCGACCTGGCCATACACGCCCGCCATATTTAGGGGAACATTAGCAAGACTGTGATAGTAAGTAGTGATGGGATTTTCGGCTCTATTTTGAGATGCGGCTCTAATGGCTCTTCTTACTGTGGAGAGCCGGCTCTTTCGGCTCCCAAACGGCTCCCCATATATATTTTTTACATTATTAATTATTTAATAGCTTAAACCTAATTTTATAACATTTGGTTTCATTATTGACATTGTTAAGCACTTGTGATGAGTAAAAATGCTACATAACAATGCTTTATAAATAAAAATGTTATTATAACCAATTATTAAATTATCATAAAATATATATAACATATATAACATACGCATAAAGTCGTTATTTTTGCTTGTAACTTTAACTAATTGAAATCCTGATGTTTGGAAGGAATGAACAGGGTAAACACTAGTCACCACTTACTCGGCTTTCTTACAAATTAACTAGTTTGTGTTGGCTAACTAGCTCAGCTAGCTAGTTCGCTTCTTTTGGCTAAGAAACTATAATAGATTAAAGTCACGCGTGGCTTGCAAATGTTATTTCACTTAGAAAATAGAGACTATACTATACAGTCAATTAGCTTGCAAATTCCCTCTGTTTACTTCTTTATAGATAGAAATTCACAAATTACAGTACTACAGCACTCTTAAATATAACTACTTATGAATTCATCCTAAATACTTAAATATTGCTGACTACATTTTGGTGTATATATATATATATATATTGTTTTCTTAAATATTATTAGTAGATGCATATCACTGTATTGAGAAAGGGGCAGAATCCTGTTATTGAACGCTGCACTAGATGTTGCAGTAACCATCACTGTCCATTCTGCACACCTGAAGTGTATCGCCCTAATGAGCTACATCATGTGCAAAACCGTGTGCTCAGTCACATAAGATTAGCAGTGGATCATGACGGTAAGTGGTTTATTGTTAGTTTTTAATTGTCATTGGCCTGTAAAAATGTACTATTACTTTTTTTGTTAACATGTCAATTTTTGTAAATTCAGTAAATGTGTTTATGGATTTTAAAAACCTGTTTTGTGTTTACTTTTAGAATTCATTATTGTCAAGTGCAATTTGAAATGTAGAGACCAAGCACATTTTCACTGCTGTTACTGCACAACAACAGTGATAAGAAAAGTTCAAATAATTAGACATTTATCGGCATGCAGAAGACAGTCTGTTAGGTTGCCTCGATGTGAAAGTACATCTGCCTTGGACACAGAACAGCATTCCATCACAGAGCTACCGTCTGTTGGAAAAACACCTTACTGTAACCTCTGTAATAGATGTCTCAACTGCAGATCCAGTTTCCATAACGGCTCCTGCCTCTGTACAAATATCTTCCACTACAAAAGCATCTTCTATCGCAGAAACACCTTCAGCTGTAAGGTGTGTTCATGGACAAACAAAAGTTCAATGCTCTCACTGTGGGCTTACAAGTAACAGCAAAAATTTAAAGATCCATATCAGAAGACGACACTCTCTGAAGATACAGCATATTACAGATACACACCACCTGTCTTCCCAGTGCATAGATCCATTCAGTGGAATATTTGCTGTAGACAAATCATATCACAAACCATGCTCCCCCATCCATGTACAAAAGAAGATAGCAGTTGCAGGTTCAAAAATCTTTTGTGAAATGAATGAATGTAATAATTCAGAATTTGCGACATGGAGTGGATTTCCTCAATTTGAGTGTGTCCATTTAAGATCACTACAGTTCTGTTCTTGGTCAGAAATGACAGCAGTCACTTTACGAGAAGATGTCCTGACTCACATGGTTCATGCTAAAATATTTGAGGAGCAAACGAAGACAACTTGCCTCAACAGAAACGCAGCTGCAAGTGCTGCTGGTGTGCCTTTTACAGCTGAGGTAACATGTATACACAAAAACATTGCTAAGTGGCACCTCTTCCAGACAAACAGGCAATTGTTTGAATCAAAGACCACTGAAGGACAAACAGATGGAGTAGCTCAGGAGCACACGGTTAAATATGGAGCACAACTAGACAGTGGAATTGAATATCCTCCAAATGATGAAGGCCTCAAGCGAATGGTCAGTTACATGTTAAAAAACAAGACTATACCTCCAGTGCTACCTCAGAATTTGACAACAGGATGTAAAAGAGCTGAGTACTTTCCAAGGCGCTTGGTTACAATGGAAACTACATGCCCTGAGTGTCCAGACAACTTGGCTTATACCTTACATATACCTCCCATAGACCCATCATGCTGTTAGCAGAGCTGTTGAGGTTTTGGAGGCTACCACACAAAAGACATTTCCTGTCAAGGATAAAATACTCAATGCATATATGCATTTTGAAGCATTAACAAAGCATGACTACATGTACTCCTCCATTAAGTGTGGCTACTATCCAGCAGTTACTGTAATGGACCATCACAAAAAGGCAGTTTTTAGTATGCCTGGTAAGTCCTTTAACTTTTATTTTTATTTTGTCTTTAGAAAAACAACTGAACTAACTTTCTTTTCTTGGCATTACAGTGAGCGCGATTGAGGATCCTCCAGAAGGCTATGATGGTCATGTTAATATAGAAGCCTTTTGGGAGTCTGTGACATCTGAGATCATTTGCAGTTGCTTGTTGATAAGTTAGTATTTGTTTTAGTTTAATTCATCACATGCTGTATAGTGTATGTGACCATAAGTATGTGTTATTAAACTTCTGGCACAGTAGCATTATGAGTAACATTTTTTCAGTTTACTTTTCATTAAATTTATATTATGTATTATATTGTGTTTAGGTGGCAGAAAAAACCTGTTTGTGGTTTCTCCATCATACCACTTCTGGGCCCCTTGGATCGGTCCTAAAACAAGAAAAGAGGCCATGGTGTTAAATACAGAATATGCTAAACTGCATGCGCCAAGACAATGTTCAGAAGCCAGTGAACTTCAAATTACAGAAGAAAGACTTGAAGTAGTCCTCACCACTCTAAAGGTTAACCGTTTGTTACATTTTCATGTGGAATTAGCAAAACGTGGTGTTAGATATTTGATATCCTTTTACATTCAACTTACAGGTGGACATGGTCCGGAGACTTTGCAAGCAGTGTGGTCTAGACCCAACTGGCTCGAAAATAGACCTCGTCTTAAGACTGCGAGAAGAGATGAGGAACAGGTCCTCATATGACAAGGTCTTTCAGAAAGTGTGGGGTGCCTCAGGTAGGACAGGTGCCTCTTTTCATAATAAATAATATTAATCATTGGTATCAATTGAAATGCACTATATTTGCAAAAGATTGTAGATGCCTGCTAATCAAGCATTTCTTCTGATACCAAGGGTATTAATAGTACGTTTATCCTCTGAGTTTGTCATTGCAATAACATCCTCTACTTATGTAGGTAGACACATGCCACTAACTCATCCCAATTGAATTACATGAGCAACCTCACTCCTTAGATTAACTCGGATGATAGCATTGAATATTTCTACATTTACATTCTACATTTTATTTACGGAGGTCTCCGTGTTCTTTACTTTGGATTAAGACCGTCGACAGGTTGAAAAAATTGATAATTTGTGTAGAGCCATTGGTCACTAGCTAGTATCAGCAAGGCAAGAAAACATGGCTATATTTATGTCAATGGCCATGCGATAGCAGCATTACACAATTTAATTCTGTGTCTTCTTTGTAAATAACTTACATTTTGAAAATCAGATAATTATTAACGATTTTACAGCCATTAGAAGTCATGCAAGCAGTAAGGCCTAGAGGAAATGTCAGCTACGACAGATGCGAGAGCCGATCGTAGCCTAACATGTCATCAACCATTTTAATACTTTGATTAATGTTAAAGAACTTTTTATCATCTTTGTAAAGAACTTTAAATTTTGAAAATCGGACAATTGCAGCGTCCTATCCAGTAATATAGATCATTGCACGCACCAGTTTGAAAACCAATGAAGTGAAGACGTGGGAGGAGTTGGATCTGGCCCAGCCACGCCCACTGGACTTTTACTTCTACAGCGACGACCATCTCAACTCACGCGCCGCCACACAGAAGGGTTGCCAGGTGCAGCAATAACATCCTGTCCAAGGTCTGTCTAAATCCAGCCCATCTGACACTGAAACTATAGCCCTAAATCCAAATGCAAGTTGCCACTGAAGACTGACAGGATGGCAACATGAGGGTAAACTCAAATCATACTGTTTTTAATTTCATATTCTCATATTTATGCTTTCTTGGTACATTTACAATGTTATTAATAGTATTGTTATTTAATCCTCATCAGGGTAAGGTTTTTTGTGGGAAAAGGGGGGTTACATTACTAAATGATTAAACATGCTAGTATTTTATCCAAAATTGATAAAGAAAATTTAAGATATTCATGAAAGATGTTTTTGTAAATTCAAATTGTGACTATTGGGGGGGGGGTTATAGTGATTGGATCAGATTATTGGGGGGCACATGCTAACACCACTACAGTAAAACAGTTGTTTTTTCTGCGCGTTTGCTGCTTTGATCTTACCTGCTCCTGACAATAAGTACCTATTATGATGGTTAAACCTAACCATATGCCTTAAACTATCATCCTTAACACTCCAGAAACACATGTAAAGACATAGAAAATAAAGTTATGTGTTGTGTGGATGAGCCAATGACAGCTGGCCTTGTACGGCCATCTGAATGCCAGCCAATAGCGTTCGAGTATTGGAGCATGCACGTACCCAACTGTTGTACAGTACCTATATTTTAAAGAACAAACTGCAAATTTGTGAGTTTTCTGGGAATAACTAGTAGATATGTTCTAGAGAAAAATCCGCGAATAGGTAAATCCGTGAATGCTGAACCGCGAATGGGGGGGGGGGTGTTTTCCACTGTATTCCTAAAAATAAAACTGCATGAATCTGCTGTCACATTTCTCAGCACACACAATGAAATCAAAACTCCACACTTCATCCAGATTTATTTGTTTTCACAGAACAAGGAGAACCAGCTAAATTAAAAGGAGAAAAAAAAACAGCAAATCTAAAGATAAATAATCCAGAAATTACTTCTATACTAGCAAATGAGTAAATCAAATATCAGTTAAATAAAAGTATAATATTAAATTCCTTTCCATTTATTTTCCAGAAGAAAGAAACTCTTTAAAAAAAAAAAAAAAGTCAAAATAAGAATAATAAAAAAACCTAAAGTCCAAACTAAACTTTTCCAACTCAGACCTGGTTAATCCCAGCTGCCTGACCAAAAAATTTCTCAAAGAAAGAAGACCTTTTATTTACCTTTCCTTAAATTATAATATGAAAATAAATTGACTATAAACTAAATGAGTAAACGATCATATCTTCA
>BRDA01081003.1:0-13991 GCA_036984385.1 Crenuchus spilurus | reverse complement strand
TGTGAGGAGGAAAAAGGTTGAACATAGGACGGAGGTGCTCAGTGGTGAGGAAGTTGAAGAATTTGTTCAAATCAGCTTCATGCTTTGTAAAAAAAAAAAAAAAAAAAAAAAAAAAAAAATTGTACGACAAAACTTCAGTGCAGCCCCACACAGACACACTCACTCAAAGGCCTTGAAAAGGGAGGAGAAGGTAGAAGGCTGTGGTCAAACCCTCCACCTACACCTGAGAAGCCACCAAAGACTGAGTGGTCAGCCTTCATCATGCTTCAGGGCACAACCAAAACTGACCAATCCGTCTTTAAAAGTCCAGAGTACAGGTTAATGCAGCGAGTAGTCAGACAACTGAAAATAAACAGTCAGGTCCATGAGTCTTTCTGTCTGTTTCCAGGCATTTCTAACTTTCCTGCGAGTCAATGCAATGTTTTCAGATGGGAATCCAGCCTTCACCTGAATGGCTGTGGCTCAGGAACACTCCTCCCCTATTCGCTGGCACGAGCGGCCCACCTTGCGCTCCAGCTTCACCATTTTTGTCACCGCTTCCTGTCGGCCACGGCCCTGGTGATCGAAGATGCAGTCGTGCTGCTCAGGCAGACGGTGCCTCATGCAGAAGACGTAACCTAAAGAGACAGAAGAAATACATCACATTAAAACAAGAGGAGAAATCCATCTTCAGCTTCAGGGTTTATTTTAACGTTGATGATTATGGTCTACAGCCAACGAAAACCCAAAAGGTCAGTATCTCAAAACATTAGATAATATAAGACCAATTCAAAAAATACATAAATGCTGTTTTACTGAAAAATATGTACAGTATGTATACTCAGTACTTTGGCTCCTTTTGCATGAATTACTGCATCAATGCAGCATGGCATGGAGGTGATCAGAAAATCATATCAGTAAAGATATGATCATACAGCCTGTATCTAGTATGAGGTGCTCTGGTTTAAAACTGTGGTGTGGAGTACACACCGCAGCGGCAGGATCCCAGCTCCTGTTGTACAAGCTCCAGTTTACTCTGACAGAGGAAGCACCGCCGACGACTCTTTTGCTTCTGTTCCTCCACGGCAGGCCGCGCTTTCTTTCTCACAGACTCTTCATCTGAGAGACAGAGAGACAGAGAGAGAGAGAGAGATTATAGGCATCATATACCATGTACTAATTAAATACAGTCATTCATGCACTGCTGATATACCTGAGTCACATGTCCGTTTAGTAGATGTGCAGAGAGGATCTGTACATAAAGTTCCTGAGAGGAAACCATAAACAGAGTTATGAGCAGTGAAGACAAACATCTTTCATATACAAACACACCTTAAAGAACTTATGATGAACATTTAAGAGTAGGAATAAAATGATTTATAATGAATAATTAATGAGTTAGTAAACACAAGAAGTAAAAATTAATAAACTACCAAATAAGAGTAATAATGGCATAACAAGCCTGATCTGGAGGGTTTATTATTCGGTATCCACTTAACATTTTTCAGAGTCTGCTATGTAGTATTTAAAATCCACCTTGAATTCTTCAGTATCCAGTAAGAATTATTCAGCATCCACTATGATTCATTTACTAATAATTACTATTTATTAATAACTGGCCTGTGCTCAAACAGTACTGTCAAGTTCCACCCAGATAATCCTCATTTCTATTCAATACGCACATCTTTGATACATTTTATTGAGAAGTACTGGGATGACTGTTTGGTTTTTTCTTATTTCAGCATTTCATTTGTTAAACGTCTGAATAAAATGAAGATCTATTTAATTAAATGGACCTACTCCAGGTCAGCTGACATACCCCTTAATGCAAATGAAACCTGTCTGATAAGAGACAGGTTTAAAATGTTAAAGCTATAATGTGCAATGTTTACTCTCATTATATAAACTCAAGTGGAGGAGTTTAAGTATCTTGGGGTCTTCAGAAGTGAGGGTGAGAGGGAGCATGAGATCGACAGGCAGATCGGTTGAGCCTCCACAGTGATGCAGGCTCTGTACTGGTCTGTCTTGGTGAAGAGAGAGCTGAGCCAGAAGGCAAAGCTCTGTGTTTACCGGACAGTCTACGTTCAACCCTCACCTGGTCATGAGCTTTGGGTAGTAACTGAAAAAATTTGATTGCGGATAGAAGCAGCTGAAATGAGCTTTATTTGTAAGGTGTCTGGGCTCTCAGAGATAAGGTGAAAAGTTCAGACATCCAGGAAAGACCGAGCAGAGTCACTGTTTCTCCATGTCAAGACAAGCCAGTTCAGGAAACCCCTGTGGAAGACCCAGGACATGAGATTCTCTCAACTAGCCTGGGAATGCCTTGGAATCTTAAGATATGAGCTAGAAGAGGTGGCTGGGGAGAGGGACGTGTGGTCTACTTTAATTGTTATAACCTCCGTGACCTGGACATGGATAAGCAGAAGATGACAGATGGTTACAGATTCATTTAGACTGAAGCCAACAGCCTGATGGCAAAATCTATTAATATCTGGTCTGAACCCTGCAACACGGAATTAGACCAGCACATCAACACTGTCAGCTTCCTGTGTAAAGGAAACACTGTCAGATGGTTTTATAGCACCCTCCACTGGACATAATGGACTTACATCAGCCAAAGCTGAAACAATATACATGCTGAAAGGGATAAAATACAGTATGATAACATTGCTAATAGTGAATGGAAGCTAGCAGCCACCAATTAGCATCTCTGAATTTGCATAAGGTTCAACACCATGAGTAATTTGTTAGCAGTACCTGAATTATCCCCTGAAGGACTAAACATCATCTCTGTAATAAACTCAATCACACTGCATTGTGACACTTTGGACCATTGGCTTCAAAGATCAATGTAGGATCACACTGCAGTGAAACGTGTGATTTACAAGCCTAATAGCAGCCTTTACTAAAAGAGCCGCAGAAGAAATCTGATCACAGATTCCTCACAGTTTAAATTAAGGATTCACCAATGCTAAATTTATCTTTATAGTCAGGTTGGTCTGTGGGCTAAATGAAACGCTGTACAATAGACTCAATACCACAAAACCTTCCATGGCCCACAACAACACTGAACTCATGGAATTTTTTCAGCTGCAAAGCTTTATTCAAGAAGATCTCTGAGCTCACAAAACTCTGTTCTCGTGAAGCCGAGTGCCACATACTCACTGCTGGATTTCCTTCGCTTTGATTTTAGAGTATTGAACTAAATATAATGCTTTGTTTTTGCAAATAATTTATACAATATCTAATATAAAACATCATAAAGGTAACTTCTGACCAACAGTACCCTGGCAGTACCACTGGTTCTAGCACATTTCCAGTACTCTGTACTAACTAAAGTTCCAGATAAATAACATTAACACTCTTTACTTGGAATCTGAATTTAAAATGCTTAAGTAACATTATTCGAACACAATACTTTATAAAAAGACACTACGGCCAGCTCAGCACAATTACTTAGACCCTACAACATATGCGCAGGTATTTATGGCAACAATCAGCCAAAATAAAATGAATACATTCTGTATACTGATTATTTTCTTGTGCAAAAAGCCTTTTTAAATTATAAGCCTTTATAAATTTAAACTGTCTAATAAGTACTGAAAACCACCCAGACTGCACCTTGTCCTCCAGCAGGTGGAGCTAAAGTGTTTACCTTCCTGTGAAGTGAGGTCAGCTTGTTTAGATGAGTTCTGCTCTTGGCACTTTGGTAATGTGAGTAAAGCTGCATCTGTACTGCTGCTGGCTTCACTGCTGTAGATGGGCGACTGGCTGCTTTCAGAGGCTGGGCTGGACTTAGAGGAACAGTCAAGGTCTGACTGTTTCTTCTGGATATCTGAAAGAAGAAGACTGTTAAAGAGGACATGTGTCTGATGAACTTAACACAAAGCTGGCAGAATTTTCGCCATTCACACAACAACTTAAAGTCACCAGAGAGCAACCTAAATATTACTGATAAACTAGGACATGCTGCTTGTGTGTGTCATTTTCAGTTAAATGTGTTATTTTAGTTTAATCTCTCTGTTAAAAGGGGATACATAAACAATAATAATGATGATAATAATAATAATAATAATAATAATAATAATAAATAAATAAAATTATTATTATTATTATTATTATTATTCACTATCTACTATTGGTGAAGCATATCTAATGCAGCATGTTTTGTAGTTATCACTAAGGGTGCTTTCACACCTACAGTGTTTGGTCCGGACTTTCAGACTTTTCAGTTTGGTCCAAACCAAAATAACAGGTGTGAAAGGGGCTAGAAACCACAGTCCGGACGAAAGGAGCAAAATTTGGTCTGACCAAAAGAGGTCGTCTCGGTGTGGTCTACTGAACCATGGTCTGGTTTGTGTGCAGTGTGAACATTTTCTAGAAGGTTCAGACATTCGGACCAAACACAGGAAGTTGACGCAGGTGTTTAACAACATTCAACAACAAAAACAACAACAGGAGAAGAAAAATAACAGGAACAACAGCAAAACTGAGCTGTAATAGCACATGGAGCGAGGAGGAGATGACATGTTTAAGATAATTTTGGTCCGATGAACATGTAAAAAGGTCAGCTTGAAAAACTCACAAAAGTGCTGAAACGTGCAGCTTATTTTCTGAGAGGATGAAAGAGAAAGGAGATGACAGAGCAACCTAAACTATAGAAACTGCAGCAGCAGCAGCATATAAAAGTATTTAAATGTGTCAGACGCACGTCCTTCTACAAACCAATCAGTGTGGAGTGTACGAAGATGCACCGGACGAAAGTGATGACGACAGTACGTGGGTGTGTCATAGTAAAAGTCCTTGGTGTGCTCACAAAAATGCAATGTAAAAACAAACCTAACCAAACCAAACCAAATATATACAAAGTAACAAACACACGAAGCTTAGTTCGGACCATGGTCTGGACTTTCAGGAGTTAAAGCACCATAAGAGTCTGTCTTGAAACTTATTTTAGTTTGAAATTTACAGATCAAGTAAAAACATATATTTACATATTCATAAGTCAGTAGATGGGAGGGGTAAGATGACCGTGAGGAAGCCATACAATACAGAAGGACCTGCCAACACTGCCATCAAGTGGACAAGAAACCCAACACTTGCTTTTTGTTGTAAATAGTTGTATATGGCTTCATGCGAAGTCTATGTATACCACTATATGTTTATAACTCGTGTTAACAGTTTACATCTTTAAAATGCTTTGCTGTATCATTTTTGTGGTCATTGATACAGTATGTCAAAGTGATACAAACCTTGTAAAGGTAAACATTTTTAATGTGGTATATTGGCAAAATCAAAAGGTTTCATTCAAAACAGCCAGTGACTCTCAAAGCTTAATGTTTACATTACTGTTAAAAAATATCAGGAACCAAAAAAGGCTAACTCAAACTTAAAACTCTTAATTAACTGGAGCCCAAACCTCAGCCCTGATGGCAGCAGGACATTTTTTTGATTAAGCTCATTAGCAAAGCTTTCATTTCCCAAGCTGGGTGTGGTAGAAAAAAAGGAAGTGAGTCAAGACTGTTGAGTTATAACCACAGAGAAAGAAAGAATAACAAGTTCAGGGGTACATTAGCTACAACTATAACGCAATTCCTTTCTTACACACAAAATAGTCAGCACACAAGACTTCGGAAGAGATGCTGTAAATACAAGAAACTTACCAGCAAAACATTTAGAGCAGAGGTTCATAGTTTTACTGGACCTGCAGACACAAAAACAAAACAAAATCATTCACCAACTCATTTATTAAAGATTAACTGAAATTGAATGTTATGTCTGATAATATAATTACCAGCTGATTCCGATACTGATTCATCAATCCAATTATTTAAACTTTAATGTAAAATTACATTATTTTATTACATTACAGAGTTACATTACAGCCACTAGTGGCCATTTCCGAGAGCATCATTGTCCAGCAAAAGACACAGTGGTGTCCAGAAGAAAGAAAATTCCACACTCTACAAGCTAAAAATAGGACAACTATCAGTAGGAATAGTCAGACATAATTCCAATATGAAGCCAATAATAATTTAGATTTTATCAGGTTATAATCAAATATCAGCCATCAATATATTGTATGTCCCTAGTATGCAAATACAATAAGAAATGTATTGTTTTATTATTTATTATTAATTGTATTCCATGTTTTATTAATGTACCAAGTGTAAATAAGTGAACTACTCTCCTGCAAATTTTAATGCACATATTCTTTATTTAAAGTGCAAGCCACAGCTCATTAAATTTCAGATTTGTGTGTCTTAAATTCAGGAAATAAATAGAAACTGTTAGTAAACTTGTATCTTACAGTGCCACTTAATTAAAATTAGAATTAAAACAGAAGTGTACCTTGTTCACAGTTTACTTTAAAAAGGTTTTTTTTTCCATTTTCAAATTTTGTTCATTTTATATTTATTGCATTTAAAGTTGATCAGTTGGGCTTATAGCTCATGAATCTCAAATTATGAGAATATTTCAAGTGCACTAACCTTTACATAAGATTGTATATAATATTGTATTTATCCATCACAACTATCCCTAATCAAGCTCTGTCCATGAGATGTACTGTCCATCATGACATTAAGAATTTTTATATACAGTTTCTGCCAAACATATCAAAACCTGAACTATGGAAAGAAATACCATAAGCATAGAGATTCTATTCCCAGAACTATATCTTATTAGCTCAATAGATAATATTTCTGTAGCTAATATTAGCTCTGGCAGCTTTTCCCCATTAAACAGGCTGAGCTGAATAAACCCACCAGTAGAGATGATACCTGAGCTTGGACTGAAATCAATGAGTTACAGCTAAAGGAGCTCTACTTTAATCTTATCAGAAACTGTGGAGAGCAAACACAGAGTGAATGTGTACTCACAGTGAGCTCACTAAAGCAGCTCAGTTACTCCAGGCTTTTCTCAGCATGCACAGGTTACAGACATCTGAAACATGTGAACTAAAGCCAACACGTGAGGCTGGGGCCAGAGTCCACAGTCAGTTATGAACTCCAGGAAGATAAGTTTACAATACAAACATGATAAACTGGCAAATCTTCCACAAGGCTGCACTTCACTAAAGCCTAAAATGTCAAGATCAACTTCTCAAAGTCTTTCATAAAGCTTCAATCAAGATGATTTCAATTTCAAATTAAACAAATCAGCTGTTTAAATGTTGCCAACTTTAACTACACCAATGATTCAAAAACATGACCAATATTAGAGATGGACTGATTGGAGCCGATAATGATTATCTTTTAGTATGATCGGCTGATCCAGGGCAGGGCTGGATGCCACATTAACCTTTCCAGGCAAAGTTGGTAATGAATCACCGTGCAGAGATTTTATAAATGAGAGTTTGAGTTTTGGTTTAAAAATAAAAAATGGTGACTATCAGCACTCAGTGGATTTCAATGGGTTTCTACAACCGTGAGAGAGGTCTTCATTTCCATCTAGTGGATGAATTAGGAACTGCAGCATTCTGTGTCCTCACACAAAGCTGCAGCAACTTGCAAAATATGGATCATATGATCTGACCAGTTGATAGGTCCAACAAAATTTTCAACTGACCACCAATTGTGTATTTGGGCTGAAAACGGGTTTATAGATACATAAACGATCAATCACTCCATCTCTAAGCAATATACTACCAACACATGTAACATTGTTGGATGGCATGATTGTGATATTGTACATTGCAATATCTGAAAGAGATGTCAAATTTCTGCACAATGTCAAAATCAATTAAACCAAATAAAGCAGAATGGAACAGCAGCAAAGAGTGTCCCCAGAAGAAAAGCATGCCCACTAGGCTTGGGCGGTATAACAGTATTTTGTTATACTGCGGTATTTAAATATGGTGACGGTATCTAAAAATTATGACGGTATTAGTCACATGATTTAATGCGACAAATTTCAAAAAGAAGTCTATTAAAACTGGGAACGTGCTTCACACGTCAGCAAAACAGCGCCAGTTTCACAGAAACACACACACACTTGATACTTTTATTTCGAAATTAAACAAGTAATTGTTTATTTCGGTCTCTGGTAAAGTTATACTGTGTTATTTATACAACCGGCCCTCTCCGTCTGTTTCTATCACAGCGTGTGTGTTTGTGTGTGTATGTGGTGAGTGTATCTGCGCGCACGCTGCGATTTCCGCTCTGATGATCATATTAAAGTTAATTTCATTGTCTTAATTTCATTTATTTCATTAGATAGAAGCAAACAAATTCGCTGTGAGTCACGCATGGGTGGCGCCAGAGTTTCTTTTGCTGGTGCTATGGGGTAGCTTGACTTTTCAGCGAGAGTGCTCTATAATTTAGGCTTTCCCATTAATGTGCAAGTCAGTTTAATTTCTACTGCAACAAACGGCATACGCCCTGCTTATTACACATCACTGCTGTTTATTCAATGTGTATGATGCGTTTTACAATGAATTATTAACAATTCAGTTTGACAAATTGATTAACCTTTAAGTAAAAAATATTATTGTTGTTGTTTAACATTATTACAAATACAGACATTACTGTCTATATTTTGTTTTGGTTCTACAAAACATTGATCCTTTTTACAGTCGCGTCACTGCAGCGTTAGTTGAAGCGCAAAAATAAACTCATTTAGAATATTATTAGAAATAATCATGCCATGCTACCATAACACTTCATGGTGTGCAAATATGCCAGGATATTACCCAAATGTAGATTTTCGTACCATTGACACATTTTTCTTTATTCACACATTTATGCATCTGCGCTGCTCTGCTGCTTTGCACTTTCACAGAAGCCATTAATGTACTTTGCGATATCTGCGTTTTTTTTGTAATATTAGATTATTGTTTTTCTACTGTTGTGTTAAGTTTCTATCTTTTGAAATTCGTTAGATTATATTTTTGTTAATATTTTGGGTTTAGTTTAGTTTTTTAATTTTATATTTATTTTCTTTAATTGTGGTGGCAGCTAGCGAATAGCTTAATTTTCTCAAGCTCATACCGAAGTATGAAAAACATCAATACCGCCCAACCCTAATGCCCACTACAGAAACTTCCTGTCTTTATTTGGGTCTCAGACAGACAGGAATGCCCACAGCATGAAGATTCTGTCTGCACTGTCTCGTGGAGCTGACAGTAAGAGCAGAAAAACATTAACTGAGTTTTGAAAACCATTTCTGCAAAATACTAACTGTTATGGTATAACGATATGGTTATATTTTAACTTCATTCCCAATGAAAATGCGAGCAGAGCACTGTACTGAAATCACACTGACCGGTTCAACAAAATACCTAATCCAACAAACTTGGTCACATGTGAGACAGTGGTGTTATATAACCATGTGTAATACTACGGTTGTAGCATGCAGCCAATAGCACAAACTACACAACTTCAGTGGTCGATTGGTCTATTCATCATGAAAAAGGAAGTCATCATGAGCTTAAACAGAGAAAATAAAGCTCAAATGTAAAAGCACAGTACACAACGGTATGAGGAACTGCATCACTGCAGACACTGATTCATGTGATGGAAGGACTCCTCCCTCTGGAATTCTTACAAAGCACAGATGATTGTCCAGCTGATGAAGACAGACTGGATTTCCAGCTTCAGTAACCTCACAATTGCTCTGATACTTTATCCCTTTTGATAGTTGAGTAACTAATTGGGTTTGTATGCAAGTTGGGAAGATTCAAATCATTTAACAAAGACAGCAACAATCTCTCTCAGTCATATGTTCACCTTTTATCATATTTTGGACACTTGAGACATGCGAGAACTAATTCACTGGAAAAGAAGAGGATGACCAGCAACAAGATGGATACAATCAGAGGAATCAAACAAGGCAGGATAGTATGCAAGACAAATGCCCATATGGTCAACAGGAGTCAAAATTCACCACACCATACTTGCTAAAAAGTATTAATAATATAAATATTATTATTATTATTATTATTATTATTATTATTATTATTAATAATAATAATAATAATAATAATATTAATAAGTGCACAGTACAGTGTACACATAATGCAGCATTGCTTTGCAATGCACAACATAATTGACTTATAATTAACAAGCATCCACACCACTTTGCAGATGCTATTTTTAAAGATAAGGCCCCAGGTCTGTCCTCTACCAGTCACACCACCACTCAGTTTGGTATTCTAGGTTTCTCTTTCATGTTTATTTGCACTGAAACATTGATGAAAGAGCCAAAGGCAGCTAAACTCAACACAGGAGAACCTGGAAGTTTGGTGCACATTCAGGTCATTGTAACCACCAGACGAACAGAGTGACCATGCAGTAAACAGCCAGAGGGGCCCACTGTCTTCAAACCCAAAAAAACCCATTCATACCCATTAAAATTATTTCTGAACAAAAAAAAAAAAAAAGCATCACTAACAAGAAGGAGATAAAAGAACATTTGTCACCAAAAGTGATCATTCAGGGACATTTTCATTTATAATGTGTTTACATTTTAGAGTAACTAATGTGAAAGTACAGAATTTTATTTGGATTTAGTTCAGTTTCAAATACAAACCTATCACATAACTGACACTAGCCATCAAGATGTCCCATTATACAAAATTAACGGGCAAGGTGAAGACTTGAGGAAACTGAAAATCTGATATTGTGAAAAACCACAAATTTATTGTAGACATAATGGAGCTGATCCCGCAGAACCAACATCACTACAGAGATCCATCTGGTTTTGTCCACAGAGAACAAAATGATTCCTGCTAAGAATGTTCAACACAAGTGCTTTCTGACAATACATGGCCTCTTGGTTGTACAGCCTCCTGCACTACTTCACTGAGGGCACAAATCCAGACCTGTCAAAGAACGGTGATGAAAGTTCTGAAGTCCTCCAGGAGGGAAAAACAGACCATAAGGCATTGGATAGCTGAAAATAGGTGCCCATCCTGGCCTAAACACCTGAACTTGAGTGTTCAGTCCATGAAGTACACAGTGTAGACTTAGTAAAATGGTACAACACATCAACGTGTTAACAGTTAAGTTGGCAGTTTCCTGAGATGCTACCACCACCATGCTTATCCCGGTACCCTATTATCATGCCCTTTTGGACATTAGTCATACCACCATCTTTGTCCACGATATGGTGTGCTCGCTTAATTATACCGGCGGCAAACCCTGTCGCGTGCCATCAAATCAAATCAAATTTATTTATAAAGCGCTTTTTACAACTGATGTCACAAAGCAGCTTTACAGGGTTAATAATAACAAACATGTAATAAACACCCTGACATCCTGGGTCAAGTTCATTTCAAACCAGGGGGTGGTCATAATATCCGTGTGTGTGTGTGTGTGTGTGTGCGTGTGTGTGTGCAAGAGAGATTATTTCACAATACTATGTAAGGCTCCTCTTAATATGATTTTAAGAGAAGGAACTATAACAAAATAGCCTAATTCATAACATATCAGATCAGTTAATTTAATTATAGAAGATCAACAATCAATATGAACTTAATAGGAACTAAAACAACAAAGTGAATTTAAGAAAAAAATTAACAGTGTCAATCAGAATCATTAAAGGCCCAGTAGGAGTGACGTGGATTCTTATAAAGAGGTTTTTGTCTGAAGCTGAAGTTAACTTCTCATTCTTATTTGACTTTTCCTCTCCACCTTAAATATAGCAGCAGTGACTACAGGGAGCCTGAGGCGACTCAATGGGACCTGCTGCAGCATTTAAGGTGGAACGGCGCAATTCCTATTAAGAAGCGAACTTCAGCTTGAGATTCATAGGCAGCTGTTATCTACCCCAACCCCCCACCCGGCCACGACGGCAAGGAAAGGGCTCTTCCTTCAAACTGAACGATGCTGGACAACATTTTTAACTTGTTTCTACGTAAAGAAGAAAGAGAAACAGAAAGACTCACCCCCAGAATCCGCAGGGACATCTGGGTGGTAAAGCTGGCGCTTTGCTTCGCTCACTGTCCTCCATGGAGCCACGCAAGTCCGAGGATACAGCTTAGGCCTACCGCTTAAAGACGATTTAAAGACAGAAACTAGGTATACCGACTGTCCCTAATGTTAATTTGTTTTTCAAACAACCCACAAAACAGTGTAACATTAAATATTCACCACCTAAAACAGCAGAGCCAAAACAGCCGAACTGAGTGAAGGATTGACTGAGTGGGAATCAGTTACTAAAATCAAAGCGATCAGCTGGACTGCATGTACCACAGCCCCACGGAGGGGGTAATCAAAATTACGGATCATATACAAATAAACACAGTCCCAAGTAAGGTGTAATTAATATTTTAATGCAATTACACATACTAAATTAAAAAGGCTGCAATGGGTTATGTTAGAAACAGCTACGTCCAGTTTGGAAAATAAACTGCTACATATCCTCTGGTCTCCCCATTTGCGGAAATGGAAGCGTCCACATTATTTATTAGTACTACAAAGCTAATTTAAAGGGCTTGAGCTGCTCAGGTCGTATGGACGGTTATATCGCGATAGAAATACCGACAGGCCGTGTAGATCAATATATTTGGACCGGTTTCTGGAGCGAGAGATTCATTTACAGATAATGTGAAAAACAGAATATGGTGGAAAAAGTTCATTTGTGTTTTTTGTTTTAATGTTGATACCCTTTGAATAGCTATTTACTAAAACTCTAAATTAAATATTGTTATAATGAGATATCCTGATCAGGATTAGATGGATGCTGGATGGATAGATTAGATATTTTGCATTTCTTATTTTCATGAGTTACAAGCCTTACTGATCAACATGGAAACAAAAAGACTTGAAATGTAACTTTAATGTATATAAAATATGACAGTATGCTCTGTTAAATTACATTATGAACAATGAACGTTTGTCAAACCGAGTGTATATACAGTAGCTGTTACTGACACACACTGATCACTAGATGGCACTGCTAATGTAAAGCACGTAGTTTGGTTGTGACTCTTGAGTGGGTAGAGTAGCTAAAAATTTAAGTTAACCACATATTACATTTTTATAGTAATAATAATAATAATAATAAAAATATTAAATAACATTTCTACTACTACTGGGGATTTTAAGCTCCCTGTTCACCACCCAATACTTCGTCTGCCTTTGCTGGGTCTGTTATGGTAAACGTAGACCGCACATGTGCCCATTCACACACACAAAAAATTAAATTAACATGATATTTATTCAGGATTATCTTGGAATAAAACACCCATATACTGCAAATTGAACTTGATCCTGCCTACCAGCATTGATCCAGAGCGATTACATGACGTCATCAGAGTAATCTATAATGCATACTGATCAACATTAAAAACAAAAGAGGCCTGAAATATGTCACTTTACATGTAGAGAATACATGGCATTCTAAAAAACATTTTTGCACTGTGTATATTTAAAAATACATTTGCAATTCCACAACCAATAGTTTTTTTTACTCTTTTAAAAAAAAAATAAACTGAAAATTGATATCAATAAAGGAGTTAGCATACATAGATGGGTAAATGTCCCCTTTACACTCATCATTGTGACAATGAATATGTATGCAGAATGATGAGAGACCAAAATGAAAAGCAGTTAACCTCCTGTACATTTATAATAATTTTATATTTTCAAAAATATAAAAATGAGCACCTGAGGACTGATTATCATATGAGAATGTTAGGATATACTGATACTACAGTCTGAACTGATTGCATGGATTAATGGAGACATTTAACTCTGAAAAATGACTTTTATTCAGATTAAACACAAGTCCAAATGCAGAAACATGCACAGCCTTTACATTTTCCTTCAGCATTAATGCATTTTTATCTACAAACCGGATTCCAGAAAAGTTGGGACAATAAACAAATTGTGAATAAAAACTGAATGCAATGATGTCGAGATGGCAAATGTCAATATTTTATTTGTAATAGAACATAGATGACAGATCAAAAGGATAATCTGAGTAAATGTAACATTTTAAAGGAGAAATATGTTGATTCAAAATTTCACAGTGTCAACAAATCCCAAAAAAGTTGGGACAAGTAGCAA
>BRDA01080992.1:0-15738 GCA_036984385.1 Crenuchus spilurus | reverse complement strand
TGTGTTAGTAGCTGATGTGTGATGGTGTTTAGCTCAGGAGGACAGTAAACAGGTGCTGGACTGTACATGATCAGGTGAAGAAGGTGAATAAATGCCAGCTGGCTGCTTTTACTGTTTTTACAGCGACGTGAGTAAACGAGAGAAGCCAACGCTGCCTCACCCACTACACACGTGTACAAGCAAAAAGACATGAAATCTGATCTGACCTCACACTCAAGTCACATGACCACGGATCTGATACGTTATCTGATCTAGAACCACATATGAAAGTGACTCAAATCTGATTAGAAAAGATCAAATCTGAGCCACATTAAGACAAAAGACTGGATTTGAGTCACTTCAGAATGGTAATGTGAACGTAACCATAGTGACTCCTAGTGGTGAAAACTCAGATATTGGATGGCATCATAAAACAAAAAAATCTACAGAATGACGACTCGTATCTTGGAAAATTCTTAAGTTGATTCACTCATAAGTCAAGGTTCCACTGTACTGTACTTCTATCTTTGCACATTTGAATGAAACTGACAATTTTCATTAACTAGGAGTCTGCTGATTTTTTAATCCTAATTAAATAGTTACTGACTTTTCCCCAGAGCTGTGGTAACCTGCAGTTCGTGTTAAACAATACTGAGATGGTTGCAGAAAGTGAATATGGCTCAAACAGCCCCAACTAGAATATTTTTCAGCAGCCAGCACTGGTGAGCCCTGTATTTGCATGGGCTCTTCCGTAGTCCATACTCCTGACACTGTTGGCACAGTGACTTTGGAAATGTGTTATTCTCATCAAACACAATTGTCTGTTAGTCTAATCTCTCATAAAGTGTGCTTACCATGAGTGTGTTATCCCCCTCTGGCAGCCTCACACTGTTATTCCCTCTTTTTCAGTTCTTTTAAGAGCTAATAAAAAGCACTAAAGCAGTAGGCCAATGGCCTTGTCAAAGTCTTCTCAAAGTCTATGCCACCACTACAGTATATTACACCAATAAAATTACTGCTAAAAATAAACTGATACAAAAGACGGTGATGCTGTAATATATTTTATTCACTGAGAAATGATCTGCACATTTTGAGTGTGGTTTAGAACTATTTCTTCTCCAGACTTAAGGACACAAGTTTAAAGTGTAAATTATAGTCCCGTTTGAAGTACGTCCTTTTTATTAGCCCCATAAAGCTCATACTCCCTGTGTGGGAGCTGTGCTCTGGAATATGCTTGATCAGGAGAACATTTGATTTCTTTTTAATAGTGATGACAGGAACCGAAACGTTGTTTTCCGCTGATTTGAGATGATTTTTATGCTGTAATGGCAGGATGTTATAAAGTTACCTTTGTGAAGCAGATTTAAAGAAAATGTATCACTTTCAGATTTGACCATTATCAACCTTAAACAGAAAAAAAACTATATTATCATGAAGCCACACAGTCATATCAGAATAGTATGACCACTTTTAGTTTGTAATGAACCAAGTGATTTGATTGATGTCCAGAAGGGCTTGATAATAGAGTACCAGCACTTCAGAAATCACTGACTTTGTGAGATGTTCTAGAGCTGCTGTAATGAAGGTGAACTGAGAATGAACTAGTACACTGAGTCTCTCCCAATGGCATAACAGTGGTTCTCCAGAGGCCATTGATGGGAACAACAATTCTAGCGAGAGTTACAGAGCATTTGGCCTGACCTGTTAGAACATTTACTCTTTTATTGAAGACGTTTAACTGTAGATGTTTTTTGACATCCACTCAAGTAAAATTTTAGCTGTATATATTTGGTGGTTTGGTGGTTAGCACACTCGCCTCTCAGTGCTGAGGCCTTGGGTTCAAGTCCCCATCTGGGTAGGGTTTCTATGTTCTCCCCCTGTCTGCATCGCTGGTTTCCGCCCAAAGTCCAAAAACATGGAGATCAGGTGAATTGACTACACTACATGACCCTGCTGTGTGTGAATGTATGAGTGTATGCCCAGATATGGTCGGCACTCTGTCCTGTTTATTTATTACGTTACACTTATATAGCGCCTTTCTAGTTATCCAAGGACGCTTTACAATTGACACACACACACCGGCGAGAAGCGGCAGTCAATTGCGCACAGCGTACTCTCAACCGGAAGCGACCGTCCACCTGGAGGAGTGCATCGAGCACTAGGGGGATCACCCAGGACAGAGTGCCAACCATATCTGGGCAAATATACATACATACATACATACATACATACATTCACACACACCAGGGTAATTTTTAGAGTAGCCAATTCACCTGATCTCCATGTTTTTGGACTGTGGGAGAAAACCAGAGACCCCGGAGGAAACCCACGCAGACACGGGGAGAACATGGAAACTCCGCTCAGATGTAGACTCGAACCCAAGACCTCAGTGCTGAGAGGTGAACATGCTAAACCACCACCATGCCGCCCCCGTGTCCTGGGGGATCCCCCTAGTGCATGATGTAGTCCTCCAGGTGAACAGTTGCTGCTTATTTCCGGTGTATGTGGTCCAGTGTGTAAAAGGATTGTGTTGATTGTACAGCACCCTTGGGTATTAGAAACACACTATAGATCCCCACTTTTGCTCAGGTACACATTGTTTTCCACACCTACATTAGAGTAAGGATGATTCAGACAGGATTGTTCCAGGTTTGGCAAATTAAGGAAAATCATTCACTCTAGAAGTATTGTCATACTGCAGACATTTCAGAAATGATATCCTGGATCTAGTCTAGATTCTTCATCATTTCAAGTAGTCTAGCTCTAAAAATAAACCTGAGGACTATAGCTGAGAGGGCAGTTTTTATTCCGCTTGTCTATGCTAAGCATATTAAGTCAAAATTTTTGACCTAAAGGCCTTCATTTCCCGCTGTGTCTAGTGTATAGAATGACCTAATTCTTGTATATTGTTGTACATTTCCCATAATTGTGGGGTAAGATCTTGACAGTCAGTTCCACAATAGATGCCATTTGTAGCTATTTCTTCAACCCATTGTATCTCTACACAACAGTCTAGAGTTTTATCATTATCTTATGTTTCAAATGTTAAGAACTTTATCAGAGCAGAAGCAAAAGTATTTTCTGTTCATTGCTCTGAATGACCTTTATGTGGATTAAATGGTTGTACACTTCTAAGCAAACTCGCAGTTGAAGTCTCAGTTTATACCACTTTCCTTTTTTAAAATAAAAAGTCAATGTTAAACAGGATGTTAAAGATTTACACATGGAAGGATACAGTTTTATAGATTTAGGAAAAACAAATATTGAAGCTTTTTAACCCCTTAGACCCCGAGAGCCCATATGTTTATGGAAAAACTCTCAGCAAGTATAAGCCTACACTCTTAGCCTGCTTTCCATTCACTGGGCTGTGGACCAGTACTAGGTTGTACTAGTAAACAGTTATTTTAAAATGCTATTTTGATGGTCATCACATGGATCTTTGTAGTGTCTGTCTTGCACCTTTTTTCCCACATGATTTGCATCAAAAATCGCAGGGAACACTCAGGCCAGAATGGGTTTTTATTACTCTCTCATTTGTGCATCTAAAAATTTTAATAATGTGAAAAAGTTCATTTTTTTTAGCCATGGACATAATTTGGGGAGGCGGGGAGGACATGTCTCCTGCACTTTTTCAAATGGCAGTTTTGGTCCCCTGCAGTTTTTACCATCCAAAAACAATGTTAATCTATATTAAATGGAGATGGGTCAAGCACTAGGACCAAGCGGAAAACAACTATTCAAGCTGAAGCCTGTTCCTCTTTAGAGTGCCCACAAGCTCATCGATTGGCTCTACCATTTCTTGCTAACATGTGATTGGCTGTCCCATCTGTCACTCCAAACCGTTGGTCCCTGTTGACCTGCCACTGTAAGTAGTTAACATGTTGGGCATTTAAATCTGTATCTCTGTTTGGAAGCTTTGGATTAGTTGATTATGCTAAAATGTTAATAGTTAATATTCTGTGGAACTTAATAACAATAGAAACTACAAGCACTACTAGACAACACAGTGAACTTGTTGAAAGAGTTTGAGTTATATTAAATGTTCAATTTAATAAATTATTAATATTTCATAATTAAAAAAAAATATTACTAATTAATATTATTATTAATAATAATAAATAGTAATAGTTGCTATTAGTGTATTAGTAGTAACTAATACATATTAATAAACTATTATTAATGTTTTAATAATGTTTTAATATTTAATATTTATTACTAATAAATAATACTTCAAACTCCACCCTCTGAAGTCAAAATTTTGTCACTGCTTATAGCTCATGAAAATCTGAAATCCAAATCTCAAATTATTAGAATATTTCATGTAGAGTTTGAGTAAATTACTATTTACTATAAATATGTTACTATAAATGTGTCGCTTTACATGAAATGCGTATAAATATATACGATGGTTTACCTTTCTGAATGAATTCTGAACACAAATGAACTTTTTCACTGTGTTCTAATATTTCGGAGATGCACTAGGACTCTGACTCTGCCAGTTCCTTGGTGAGGAAGATGAAGAACATGCTCTTCAAATTTAGTTCAAGAACAAATTCACACTAATCACTGTGGCTTTATTTAAGACGACTCCTAACTGCCACTGTTACTGTAAGCTTCTCAGTGATCTACATCCTCTGTGTATTGTGTTGTGTTGTGTGTAATTGTGTGTGAGGGAGGGGGACTTCCACACCGTGTGGTATTAATATCTCCACGAGTCGATGCCTGCGCATTTACTCCTCTGCCAGGAAACACATGACCTCAGCACACCTCCTTAAGTGTTCCCCACCTTTAACCAAGATATACATGGCACAACACACACTCACACACCTACACACATAGATATAAATGTACACACTCACTTCCCATTTCATCAGTAAGATACAACTTCATTATTATTGTGAAACTCATCATATTATAATTTCTGTTATTCAGCTGTTTTACAGTGATAACAGCAATATGAATTTAATCATTTGGCAATGTGTTTTAGTTTACCTGACTACAATATAGATGTCCATTATTTTTTATTTCAAAATGTATGACTTTCTGATGTTCAATATTCCAAAAAAATGGAATATTGTGAAAAAGTTATATTGTAAATTAATAATGAAATCATCCAGACTATGCAGGAATACATAAATAATAATGTAGTAAACTTAAAAGTGTTAAACAAACCAACATGTTTTTTAGATTTTAGATTTAGAACACATTAAGAGGCAATAAATGCAAGTCATGAACTCTTGACGAGACACAGCTGTTAACTGACAGCCATTCCAGGTGACTACATCATAAAGCTGACTGAGAAAATGCCAAGAAAACTGGCATCTAAGCAAGAGGTGCCTACTCTGAAGAATGTAAAATATAAATATATTCTGGTGTGTTTAACACTTTTCTTGTATTTCTTCATAGTTTGGAAGATTTTAGTATTAATCTACAATGCAGAGCATTTTTAAATCATGAAAAACAGTGTATGTTCAAAAGATGTGTCCAAACTTTTGACTGTTACTGTATATAAACCACCCATGTGGATTGTTCTGTAGACTGTGCTGTTAGCTCCATGCTACATCTATGCTAAAAGCAGCTACCAGTCAAGTATCGTGTTTGCTGGTTTGTGGGTATTTGGGTGAGACTGGCATTGCGATTATCTAATTTTAGTGACCTGCACTCTTAAAGTATATGTAGCAGTATTCTTAGCATTGTGTCCACAACAGGGCAATTTACTATAACTCTCTATTCCCATAGAGAAACCCTCTTACACCTAGAAATTGTACCACTACAGAAGTGGTCTGTCCTTATACAATAGAGGAAGTCTGTGAGAGGCTTCAGTCTATTTTTCATGAATACAATCAGTTTTGCATACAGTGATAAAATACAACTGTTGCTATATAGCATCAGAATACAATGGATGTAAATGATCATAGTTCCTCTTTAACATGCTAGAAACAGCTATTTCATTTATCTACAGCTCTGGAAAAAAGACCACTTCAAAACCAGACCTGAACCTCACTGAAAAACTCTGGAATGTGATGAAAACAAAAGGTGCACTATCATCAAACAATGTTTACGCCACGAGTGGCATGAAGGCACCTAACTAAAATGTGTAGGGAGGGCAATATCAGCGTTATTCCACCAAACACTTGTACACTTTTTAAGTAAAAACATTAGAATTTGGAGGTTTAAAAATGAAGTAGATGAATCTAAATGTAATGTTGAAGGGGATTAAGGAGAAGAAGGAACTAACATTTCTCATTTTCTGTAAATCAATTCTGTAAATAATAATATTTTTATTAGGAATTTGGTAGAAATATTGTCAGTAGTTTATAGAATAAAATAGAAATGTTAATTTTACTCAAACACAGATCTATAAACAGTAAAGCAAAGAGAAACTGATTATTTGCAGTGGTCTATTATTTTTTTCCAGAGCTGTATTTTTACATTCCACATGAATACAGTTCTATTTGCTATGAGGAAACTTCACAGAATTTTATTATTATAAAGTATGTCAAGTTGATTCTGACGGCTGACTGTATGGATGCTGTTTCTCCAGATCATCCTCTCATCGGTTTGGATCTTCAGGTTTCTTAACGACTCATTCAGGATACCTCTGATTGTATCCATCCATCTTGTCGCTGGTCCTCTTCCTATTTTATCCAGCATAACCGTCTTCTCAAGTGAGCTGGTTCTTCTCATAATGTGTCCAAAATAAGAGTTCTTCAGTTTGGTTCTCTGTGATTCTAGTGAGGTGATGTTTGATTTGGTGAAAGATCCATTTGTTTCCTTTGCAGTTCTCTCAAGAGTATCCAAAACCAATGTTCAATAGCGTCATAATTCTTCCTGTCCAGCTTTTCATGGTCCAGCTTTCACATTCATAAAGAACCTTAGAGAACAATTCTGCTCTTTGAGGACACAATTTTATTTTTTCCAGTTCACCATATTGTTCCTCTTTTATATACATTTCTATTACAAGGCCAGTTTAATATTGATCTTTTTATGGACACATGGAGAGAGACAGGTGTGTTAATCACAGATTTGTCTCATTTTTTGTAGTAATATGTCACATCCCTCCTCTCTTTTTTCTCTTCCTGTTTATTCAGTAACTTCCTGTGACCTGTCCCCCTCCGTCATTGGCTGGTCCTGTTCACACACTTCCAGTTCTGTTTAAATTGTTCTCACTAAAGACTTCTCGGTCTTTTGACAGGCAAAAATGGCCCCACAGTATGAGCAGGTCTAATATTGGAAGTGTATTTTTTTAGATATGCAGTCAGAGGTAGAATCATTAAATAAAAACATTGTGAGCTTGGAGGAAAAAATTACTCAAGTGGAAATAAAAGTATCCTGTGTAGAAGAAAAAACATAGCTGTTGATGATAATCTTTAAGTATTGAGCTCCTTTTTAAATGGCAAGGAAGTGTTTTAGATTGGTAATGTTACATATATGCTACATTGTCAAAGACCAGTAATGTTACATATGTGCTACATTGTCATAGACCGGTAATGTTACATATATGCTACATTGTCAAAGACCGGTAATGTTACATATATGCTACATTGTCATAGATATGTAATGTTACATATATGCTACATTGTCAAAGACCAGTAATGTTACATATGTGCTACATTGTCATAGATCTGTAATGTTACATATATGCTACATTGTCATAGACCGGTAATGTTACATATATGCTACATTGCCATAGATCTGTAATGTTACACATATGCTACATTGTCATAGATCAGTAATGTTACATATATGCTACATTGTCATAGATCAGTAATGTTACACATATGCTACATTGTCATAGATCTGTAATGTTACATATATACTACATTGTCATAGATCTGTAATGTTACATATACGCTACATTGTCATAGATCAGTAATGTTACATATATGCTACATTGTCATAGACCGGTAATGTTACATATATGCTACATTGTCATAGACCGGTAATGTTACATATAAGCTACATTGTCATAGACCGGTAATGTTACATATATGCTACATTGTCATAGATCTGTAATGTTACATATATGCTACATTGTCATAGATCTGTAATGTTACATATATGCTACATTGTCATAGACCGGTAATGTTACATTTATGTTACATTGGGCTTTATGGTAAATGTATGCCTTATTTAAAAATAAATCGGCTTGATTTTGGCCTCGAGTGGCTCAGTGGACTAAGGGTGATCACTATAACCTGAGGATCACAAGTTTGAATCCTGATCATGCGGCTTGCCATGGGCAGCTGGGGCCTTGAGAGAGCAAAAAATTGGCCGAGCTCTCTCTTCACGTGGCCAAGATGGTGCACTTTCCCTGGCACTATAAGCAATGTCGACTGACACGGGTGTCTGCCAGGCGATCCCTCAGAACTGTGCTTTCCTTCGAGTGTGTTAGCTGCCTGGCAGCGATGTATTGGCAGCAGTTTGAAAACAAAGGGGCTTGATGTCACTTGTATCGGAGGAGTCCTGGCCTCATCTGCCAAATCCCAAGAGTCAGGGACATTGCTAGTGATAGGTAGAGTTGATAAAAAGGGGCGGGGCTATTAAAAACACATTGGGAGAAAATCTGGGTAAAAATTAATTTTTAAAAAGAACATGAATTTACACACTATCACATGATTGCATCCATCATGTACAGTATATGACACTTTGCGATTTTATGAGGATAAAAAGAAAAGAAAAAAGATGTATAAGAACTTTCCAGACCTTTGAAGGGTTTGTGTCACATATAGTGACTGTGCAGAAAAAAGACCAGGAACCAAATTCTTCAAACAATTTTACTCACAAGCAAAAAAAAGTCTTCATGCTTTTTTGTGCTGAATTTATGTTTATTTACATGTATGCTAGTGTTGTATATTGTTTTATGAGTAAAAACCCAGTTATTGCACAGATAAACTGTTTAAAAATGTCTCTGGCAGCCACTTTCATGAAGATGTGCATCCTTACACTACATCTACAACCACATGGAAACCTAGAGTCTACAAAATGATAAAATAAAACATAGAAAGTGAGAGGAAATCTGTGATAGTGTAGAGCAGAAGGGACCCCCTGGCCTCGTAGTAAATGAGATTGGACTCTTTGAATTTTTCCCCTGTTGTGTCTCTGGCCACAGTTCTGCTGTTTTCTTGAGTCACAAACACAAAGTAGATTGTGTGAGGGAACAATGTGAACTGTCTGTTATTCTCAGGGTGGGTAGAAAGGCCTTGACTGGCCTAGTTTAGCCCACTGACAGCAGTGGAAGAGAGGACAAAAGACCTGGGCTTTAGAGACTACTTTAGACCAGCAGTACTGTAGGACCCTTCACATTTCTGCAGTGTTGATGTGCCTGCTGAGTGTCTGGTTTATGGCTTCCTCTGACTGAGCTGAACATAGTCACTGTATAGCAAACAGCATTTATGAACAGTATTGATGCTCAGACCTTAGGATGTGTGTCTCTGTGTGTGTGTGTATATATATATATATACATACATACAAACACACACAGTGGAACCTTGACTTATGAGTGAATCAACCCAAGATACGACCCATCTATTAAGTTATAAGTTATATGCAAAACATAACATGCAATTCAACTGAAAGTAAGTAGGTCTGGGTTGGTTAACGTTTGGCAGTATTATTATTATTATTATTATTATTATTATTATTATTATTATTATTATTGTTGTAGTTGTTGTTGTTGTTGTTTTTGTTGGTGATGTTATTGTTATTGTTATATTATTATTATTACTGATGTGTTTTGTTGTTGTTGTTGTTGTTATTATTATTAATATAATCAATTAATTGATTAATTGATTGATTAACTATTTTATAAAATATTTTTTTGTGTGTCTCATGATTGAGTAAGGATCACTTGTGGCACATTGCATTAAGATCAAGTTGTTTTGAGTTGAGTGAGCCAACAGCCTATAATCTTCACTAATACTAACAGTTTTCTATATATGTGTATACTGTGCCTAACATTTAAGAAGCTGGAGTTTAGGGAGCCATGGAATTTGTTTTTACAGTGGAATGGGCTTGAGAACCCTCAGAATACCCTTCCCTTGGGTATCCAGAAGTGGTTTTTCATTGTCAAATCCTTTATTTATAAGAATGCAGAACACACAGCCTTGAGTTGAGTTCGAGAATTTGGTAATTAAGTAGCCGGAACTACGTGAACCTGCCTTGTTCTACTTCTTTCCACCACCAACACACCCACTCCTGCTTTTCCCATCTCCTCACGCCTCCTCCTCTGCAGCTTCCTGCTCTCCATGCTTCCTTTTTTCCAGCCTCCAGGTGCTTTCCTGTGCCATGCTCTCCTGTGCTATGCTTGTGCCAACAACACAGGTACCAACTGTGTTCATCAGAGACGATGTGTTTTACTGCCATTCAACAATTTATCTGATCACAAATCATAAATACACCAAACATATCTCACATTCTCTCCCATCCTTCCTTTCTCTCCTTTATTTTCATTATTTTACTCTCCTTCTGTCTCCTCCCTCCTCCATCTCTCTCCTCATACTCCAACAACAACAGATCACGCTGGTTTCCTCCATGCTAGGGAACAATAGGAGGATAGCTTTGATGGAGAGTGTGAGTTTGTCATAGGTATTCTCCAGACTCTGCTACAGTTGCCTTTATTAGGCTGTAAACTGCCACTGAATCGGACTAAGTAGTTGGGAAATCTTATGTTTATGGTATCTATTTAGGGACATTAGTGTATACTTGTACTGGGTTGTGCACTGGGTTGAGGGTGAACACAAGCCAGGAATTAAATCATGGGATGATTGACAGAGCAATCATAGAGGGTGAGGCAGTACAACATTCAGGAAATGAGTCTACAACACGCTGACTTTTTTTGAGGTGAAGTAAATCCATCCATTCCATCCATTATCACACCCGCTTAATCTTTATCAGGGTCACGGTTGGTCCCCTACCCCCTCACTGTGCTCAGGGTAGGGCATTACACTATTCAACTAAGCCTTGTGGTATGCTACAAAGCATTGTGTTTTTGCATTCATACAACAACGTATTGCATTTCTAGTGACCACTAGTGGATATTTTAGCCAAACACACCTCTACCAACTGGTAACAGCTTCTACAAATAAGATATATTGACTCATGTGCTGTACCAGAAAGTCAAGCAGGGGTGCATTTTCCAAAATGTTCTAAATGCTAAGTACTTCGTAAGCTCGTACTTACGAACATTCTTAAATTTACGAGTGTTTCCCGAAAGCTTTCATAACCCACGTCGTACTTAAACTCGTTCGTAAATCTACGAGTGGTCTGACCCTCTCGTAACTCACCAAGTTGTTCTTAACTTGAAGTTCATGTGCAGTTCTGTCTGAAAAACGAAAGAGGCCACTGATCATCCTTTGAAAAACGCAACACTCGGCACACCCGTGTATTAAACAAGAATTCATGAACATTTAAATTTTCTTTTGAAAGCATAATTGTGTCAGGTAAATTAGAGCCACCATCCTTAATTCAATACTGCTCATACATGTACTTAGTAAATTGAAATTATTGTTTTCACAAAATAAAAAAAACTAAGATTGCTTAAAGTACAATATATTATTTATTGAAATACACATATAAATGACATAAATGCAGTGGGTTTGTTTTCCAGTGAAACAGTCGTAGTAGTAAATTAATATATTGTGTCCCAAGCAATGGTTAAAAATTGGCCTACTAAGTTTGTCAACTCTTAACCAATCAAATTCACTGATTAATTATTTATAGGTAGGCTTGGTATGTGATGGACAGCAACTGCAAGTGAAATGTTTTTATTTTTTTTTGGCATGTATGTAGTGTAAATACTTTTTTGATGTTTGGTTTTATAATTATTGTTTACATAACGATACGTTTGTGGCTTAATAATGAAGAAATGTATGTAAATCGGTGGTTCAGTTTTTGACTGGTCGAGCCTATTTGACGCAGACACGAGGGCGGAGTCAACTAAGTGCTACTTAGACTCGTTTGTAAGTTTGGAAGATAAGGCTTTTTGGGAAACAGTCGGAAAAAATCGCGTTCTTAAAGTTACGTCGTTCTTAAAGTTGTTCGTAAATCACCAAGTTCAATCGCTTTCGGGAAACGCACCCCAGAACGTTTAAGGGTTAATTGTTTTTTAATTAAATAGACTGAACTCTCCGTGTAAAACGCTCTACTCACTGTAATACAGGATTATGCAACAGAGCTTGTTCGAAATGAAGGTGGTGTGACCGGGGTACCTAAAAAGAGAATGCATTATATAAGCCACTTGTGTGGAGTATAAGATAGTGGTAATGAAACAGTACGTTGTGTTACTGTACTTACCGCTTGATATGTCATTGTTTATTTGAAAAAAACTTTTCCATCATTTTTGGCACTTTAGTTTTTGAAATATTCTAACTTTTCCATCTGATGCTAGTGTAAAATTCTTTTTGTGTTAATTTGGTGTTTTTTGCCCTTTTTCCATTCAGGTTTTTCGGTTACAATATCTTTCATTAATAGCTCATTAATTAATGATTAATAACTCATCAGTGAACAAATCATTATTTCATGAGAATTTCATTAACAAATGATTTACTAATGGTTTCTTAACATTTGCAAAAATTAAAACAATCATTAGTAACTACATGAACTGTCATTTATAAACATTTGTTGATGTTTTGTTCAGTTATTAATCATTAGTTAATGGCTTATTAATGAAAGTTATTATAAAGTGTTACTGGTTTTTCTTTGGGCACTCACAAAAATTCTCAAATGGAAAACCCACTACATTCTGTAGCCCTTACGGGCAATTTTTCTGGTTTCACCCCAAAAAATCAATCTTTTATCACGAGAACGAATAAAGCTACCACAATATGTATAGCTGTAATAATTCAGATTCTAAGCCGGGTCCAAATTCGTTACAGCATTTTACTCTGAGAAAGTTCTGTTGTCTTTCAACTTTTGTTGTCCATGGGCAAAGCTCCAGACCGCACATACAGACTAGAACAGTTCAGTATAAGAGGTCAAGCAGGGCTTTGAACATACATTGGCCTCCTGTTCATACAGTCCTTCTGATGTGTTGGACATAAACATGACTCTCTCTCTCTCTTCCTCTCTCTCTCTCTCTCTCTCTCTCTCTCTCTCTTCCTCTCTCTCTCTCTCTCTCTCTCTCTTCCTCTCTCTCTCTCTCTCTCTCGCTCACTTTCTCTCAATGTGTCCATTTATTCTAGTAGACAGAAAGGCCTCCCCAGGTCACCACTGTGTTGGTATCCAAGTTGCTGGTGGCAACAGCCCCATCACCCCACCCACACACGGTCTCTGTCTCTTTTGTCCATACATCCGATGGGGAGTGGGGAGGTAGTCGATGAAGAGTGACAGAAGAGTGCGTGGGTGGGGTAGAAAAAAGAGGAGATTAGTTACACAAATGCCAATGCATAAGTGCACCCCCTATTGGTGGGGCGGAGAGTGCAGCTGGTGGGTGTATTGTGTGAGGCAGACATGAGCTCAGGCTGAGGAGAGGGGAATTCTCAGGTGGGGACAGAGTCTCTCTGTGTCTAATTCATTCTCTTCATTCTTTATTCATTCTTGAATTCATTCCTTTCTTCATCCTGTCTTTCTTTTTCACTGTTGCCACTTTCCCCCACATTTGTTTCTCTGTAATATCTGCCCCAATACACATTACAGCTCTCTTTCAGCTTAATCAGGATGTGTGGATGATTGTTTCATTACATTATACGTATTTTTGCATAATATTGTGAATTCTCAGAGCCGTTTTGTCTTTTTTTCACTGGTACAAGCTAAAAAAAATCAACCAATCACTTCAGTTTATCACAAAAGTCTAATTTATAAACAGCAAAACTGTTGCGTTCTTTGACACGTGGTTTGTTTTTGATTTTTGCTTGCTTTGCTGAAGGACATATTCATGTCTTTTGGTTTCAAGCTGCTGTGATGTTAACAGCTGTTCCCCCTGAGGCCAGGCAAAGGGAACACACAAACGTAAGAATAAAAGGACTGTGAGGTGCAGCTGCTAATGTTCTGACAGGGCCGTGATTAGGTCAGAACTTTTCTCACCTCTGCCAGGTTCTGTGTGAGCCTCCTGTACTTCACTGTTCCTACAGAATGGCATCTTTCCGGTAGACTGATGGCAATGAATCTTTGTGTTATGCCCACTGACATGAACAGAGTCCTTTGTACGTTTGTTTTATTTTGCATCAAATCAAATTTATTTATAAAGCGCTTTTTACAACTGATGTCACAAAGCAGCTTTACAGAGTTAGTAATAACAAACATCAAATCATTAATCCCTAATCCCCAGTGAGCAAGGCAAAGGTGGCAGTGGCAAGGAAAACTCCCTCAGAGCTGGAGGAAGAAACCTTGGGAGGAACCAGACTCACATGGGGGACCCATCCTCCTCTGGCCTACTAATTCTTAGTAGTTTGTGATAAATCATAATCATATGATCTTGTTGTAATGTTCAGGTGAACTGATATGGTGACAGTAGTGGGACATGGATGATATTGACAGTGGTAGCAATGATAACAGCCAGAAAGTCCATATGAACTCCAATGTGGGCAGTAGTGTAGGGCATCTGGAGCAGGCCACAGTAGTTGGTTGTTGGTGGGCAGCTGATCCAGGGAAGCATCATGGAGAGAACAGTAATCAGTCTTCCATCAGCCTTGTACTGAACCAATGGGCAATCACTCACTCGGAAAAAAAAATGGAATTAGTTCTGTTTGGATTTGTAGAGCAGGGGGATTATGAGACATATCAGAGTGTGGCTATTGACTCTGGCAGAACTATCTAGAACAGCCTACCTAAAAAAAAAGAGAGCCAGAAGGTAAACAGGCATGGGAGCTCTTCGAGACACTGGCATCCCTCTGCTCACCGTCAACAAACCCAAGTGATTGCGTGAGCAGCGGTATGACAGCCCCAGCATCTCAGTCGACTATAAATCCCTACATCAGTGCACCCCTGGACCTACAACCTTTCTATAATGTAAAGTATTAATTACCAATTATTATTAGAATCATACACAAGATAAGATGTAAAACATCTTGCGCCAAACCATTAGAGCTTCACCTGTATCTGTCCCGACTTTGTCTTGAGCGCGTTGAAGGCTTCAATTTCAAAATTTATTTATATGTAACAGAGTCAAGTTTGTCATCGGAGACAATGAATTCAAGTGAATTAACAAATTGCAGATTTCAGTTTTTATCGCATTTTTAGAAAGTGCCTCACCTTTTCTGGAAATGGGGTTTATATAAAATTTGCCTTTAAGACAATGTAACATTATTAGACTAATCCATTAGTTTAGATTAAATCTTTTTGACAATTTGATTGCACACAATGGAATTGCACACAGTAGTGAACACTAGGCTATGAACATGTGCCAAAAGCAGTGAGCAGCCCTGACCATGGTGCCTGGGGAGCAGTTGGGGTTAGGTGCCTTGCTCAAGGGCACTTCAGTCATGTCCGGGGGATCGAAACAGCGACCTTCCGGTCACAAGACGAGATCCCTAATCACCAGGCTGCGGCTGGTGTTACTTTGATAATGTTTGCTTGTAAACATGTAGAGAACCCTTACATAAGGTTCACCAGTGTTCTGAGAATGTTCCCTACTTGCTGAGACAGTGGCTAGACAGAGATATGAGCCTTGAACACATGCTGAAAGTATATGTACCATCAAAATAAGATCACATACATGTTCAGTCAGTAGGCACAGCTCCAGTGTACAATGTTAGCAAAACAGTTATTAGGTTTTGGCACTCAGTCACATATATCCCATGTAACACTGAACGTTAAACTAAC
>BRDA01080991.1:0-10893 GCA_036984385.1 Crenuchus spilurus | reverse complement strand
TAGGCACAGCTCCAGTGTACAATGTTAGCAAAACAGTTATTAGGTTTTGGCACTCAGTCACATATATCCCATGTAACACTGAACGTTAAACTAACGTCCTTCTATCGTTCTTGCATGGTTCTGTTAAATGACAACGTTCCTGGTACGTTCTTTGAAGGTTTTGACTAAAGTTTGAACAAACCTAGATATAAAGTTCTAACCTAGCGTTAGCCTAACGATGAACAAATGTTCCCTGTTTGTCACCTGACTGGGTGTATAATAATAATAACATTAAGGGAATGTTCAAAGAACGTTCTAGCCTAATGTCCACACCTAACGTTCTGATAACCAAGCAAGAACTCCACACCATAACCTTCTGTAAATGTTAGCATAACCTAAATGGAACGTTCTCGCAATGTTCTTGCAACATTCTTTTGTTAGCTGGGATATTGTTTATAAATAAGGTCCAGTGTACTGGATGTGATACCTACAAAGTGATTTATATTAAGTGCTGTGCTCATAATATTCTTTTAATGCTGGTTATAGTGTTACTTTAATATTCACACTGTTGTTTACATGCTAGTGAGCAGAATAGTGCCTCATTTACAAAACACGACCAATACCAACAGTTCCAGATGCTTCTGTATGCTGTAGAAGGTGTATATGTTTCTGTCACATACAGTATATACAGTAAACGTCTGTCTAAATCCTTTTTTCACACACACATGCATACACACACGTGTACTAAGAGAGGAAACTGCAATACAATGATAACGGCTCAGAATACAATAGTCCCCAATGAAACACTCATACCGACAGGCCCAGTTTAGCTCTGAGAGGTCAAACACACATACACACACTACTAACACACAAACCAGCGGAAATACCATTAACGCATGAGAATAAATCTGAGGAGCGGAGAAGTTTCTCTGTTTTTTCTTGGATGGAGGACAGTAAAGGGTGAGTGACGTCAGCACTGTCTCGGTCCAGGAGATGTCAGGTCCGGCCGTGTGAGACTGCTGGGAAACATCCGTGTCCTCAGGGCTTTGGTCTGTCATATGAATATAAGTGCTGGTGATATGAAACAGAAGTGAATTTTAGGGCAGGTTTCCAGCACAGACACACAGACTTCACACAATCAGGATCCAGCACATTCTGCACATTTTTCTACAGTAAATATTCTGTCATCACTTGTATTATTAATACAGTTTCTTTACAATATTATTACTGCATTAACAAAACCTAATATCTAAAAACTTAAACCTCCTGGAGTCTGAGGGGTTTTCAGACACTCTGATGTAGTTTGACATGCCTTGACGTTTTTTTTTTAAATTACACCCATCTAATATATTTTTTTCCAAAGTGTTACACAGGCTTCTGTTCAGCACAAACTCAGCAACAACAAGTGTCATAACAGTAAGAGTGTCATAAATATATATTCTGATTAAATCAACTCTAAATTTAGACTTACCAAAAACCTATTTTCAGATGTGCTGATATATTGTGAAACAACACATTCTAAACATTTCTAGTCAAGACTTTTGAGCTCAGAACTGAATAAACAGCGGTGTTGGCTACACACTGCTCATTGCAGTTTTTAGACATTGTATGTGGTTTTATTTCTAAAGCTTAACAAATGTCAACTCACATGTGTTTCACTCATTCAGTGATACCAAGATTGAATATTTATGACATAGGTGTGAACACTCAAGGTGAGAAGTCTTTGTTCAGGTGAGAGTTCTTTTGTTTGATGGGGCATCTTTGCACATTCCACACATTCAATGGCCAGTAATCCACCAATGGAATGTCTGGGATTAGCATGTCATTATTATATGAATTACACATCATTTGGCGGAAAAAAAATGCACCGCCGTCTGACTACGCTCTCACCAAATATCTGACTCACCAAATATCTTATCAAAAATATTTAGACTCATATATTTAGTAAATATTTAGACTTATATATATTTGAAAAGCAGACCCATGTATGTATGTTTATAGAGGTTTTATCACATTTTAATAAGTCATTTTGACCATTTCTATTGGTCCATTCATCATGAAATGAGTGATTTCATCAGATTTTCTAATAATGAAAATAATGAGCTGATCTCTTGACATCAAAATATAAACCTTAGATTAGTGCATGTCAAAAACTTCAACAACAACAAAAAAGTTCAGTTTGGTTCAATAATATATTCAAAAGCTAAACTGCCATATTTTATATTCTTTACACAGTAAGTGACACATTTAAGCCTTTTACAGTTGAGCAGTTTGGCTCATGAAAGTCAGAAACCCACAATCTCACATTATTAGAATATTTCATTTTGAATAAAAAAAAAAATTTTTAAATAATTTTTTTAGTTAATTTTGGGTAAATTACTAAATTATTTAAATAGTATAAAGATTAAAACCTTGAAATACTTTGTAAATGTAATGAATATTTTATATTTTTTTGCAATATTTTTGGAGATGCACTAGTACTTTTGTAATTTTGACTTTTACATTTTTACACATGTTCATTTGTGTCTTGTATTATTTACATTATTATTAATATAGGCTGACATTTATACCAAAATAGGTTCCAAGTAATTCAATGTAATCTCTCCTATTTATAATACTTTTATTCAAAAATTTAGACATGCATATGTATCAGTAAAAGTTCACCTCAACATTGAATTTTTTGCACACTTGAACTTATTATTATTATTATTATTATTATTATTATTATTATTTGTTTTTTATTATATGTATTTTATGTATATTTATTTACTTGTGTGTTTTTACTACAACACAATGAACGGAAATTAAAAAAACAATGTTTAAGTTGTCCCATAAATTACATGTACCACATCAGATTGTTTGATTAGAAGTAACAGTTATGTATTTAACAACATTGGTGTCATATTCAGAACAACACTGGAGAAGCTCATTATGATGGGAGTTTTATAGCTTTTCCAGGAATGCAATGTTAATGTTAATAAATGACAGAATAACTTCACTTCAACAGACCCACAGAACAAAAAATCTGTATTACGTTCTACTTTTGGAATGTCAGGACAAGGGCTTTTGCAAATGATTGTGGTTCTAAAATGTCACCATATTTATATAATGGAACAGTTGGACATTCTGCCCCACCGACCATCCTCTGCCAGCGTTCCTAAAGGGCTCTGGACAGAGGAAAGGTCAGTGCATTCAAAGAAAAAGGTCTCTGTACTGACCCTGGCGTCATACAAAGGTTAAAAAAACATAAAATAGACCTTAGTTTCTGCACACATTCAGTCCACAATGTTAGAGCCCTCTCTGACCACTTTTGTGCTAATATTTGTCCACTTTTTTTCAACATTTTAAGCAAAAAGTTCTAACAAGTCAGCAGAATGATTAAAGCCATGGATTCACACAGTTCTAGTGATAACAGATAATATGCTATTTGAGATTCTGAGATCTTGAGGTTACCATATTTAAACATACACAAGGAGGACAATTATGCTGCTGAAATTTTACCCTTTGTTTTTTTTTCTTTCTTTTTTTATACAATTTTCTCCAATGTGTTTGATAGCCACTGGAGTTTTATGAATTGATGTCTTAGGAGACCTAATGAAGTTTCTCCTAAAATTCCATAACACGAGACAAAAAGGAGATATGAAATATTCAGGCCCAAATAAATATGAATAAAGTCATTCACAGCATCAAAACTTAATGGAGATCATATTGAGATTCATAACACAAGTGTTATTGTTTTGGCAAATCTGAGTATAAAGTGTGATGTTACTGACGTGTACTAAAATGCAAGAGGAAATGTAATATTACTACACAATCTACACAATCAGCCATTACATTAAAGCCACCTCCTTGACTCTACACTCATTGTCCAAGTATAAAATAATAGTTATATATATATATATATATATNTATATATATATATATATATATATATATATATATATATATATATGTATGTATATGTATATATGTATATATATATATATGTATATATATGTATATGTATATATGTATATAGTATATATATGTATATAGTATATATAAACATAAGGTTATATATCCAAATATAACCAAACTTTCTTCTCATTAGAGATGTTGTGTGGCTCATCTGTAGCACGTTGGGTCTTCATGGCCACCATATGTCTGCTCTCCAAAAACATTTTTTTCTAATGAAAGACAATACTTTTAAACACACAGTCTACAGGAAATTCTCCTAAACTGCTATGTCTGTTGAGTGGTGCGTATGTTCATTGTTACAGTGTTTGGATTTCTGCGTACTCTATATTTGTGTATGGACAATTGTAAGCATTTTAGGGTTCCTGAAAAGCTCTATATATCTTATGTATTATTATGAACCACAGTGTTTAATAACTGTAGCAGCTCTTTTCCATCAGATCCACTCATACAAGAACATAGACTAACACACCACCACCACGTCAATGTCACTAGTGCTGAGAATGATCCAAAACTCAATTGTGACCCCGCCAGGTAAAACCGGGTCAAAGTCATTCTTTTTTTTTGTTTTTTTTTTGTTTTTTTCAAAACAACTTTTTTGTGAATTTAAGTTTTGTTCATATCAAAATATGTACTCCTATAGATATCTGAGACTGTTATCTTTCATTTACAGTAATAATACTGAGTGGTTAAGTTTTGTCGCTAATGTGAGTGACACGATATTGACACCATATCTCAATAAGTTGCCAAGTGACTTTGGCCTGGTATTCCCTGGGGGGGTTACATATAATATCTGCTCTGTGGGGGTCCTGATCAATGAAGAACAGGTGAAAGGAAGATAAAGTATACAGAGAAACAGATGAACTACAGTCTGTAATTGTAGAACTACAAAGTTCATCTATAAGGTCAGTGGAGCATAAACTGGACAGTGAGTGTAGATACAAAGAGGTGGTTGTAATGCAAATGTGAGAAATATCTGAGCATTTGGAGACTTAAACTTAAGTCTCCTTTGTGTTAAGGAGATGTTAAGGATGTTATGTTTCTTTGCTCTGAGAAGATGCCATGATCACATTGAAGAAGTCCAGGCTCAGTTCTGAAAGTTGTAATGAAAGTGAAATTCATTACGATGTGTAATTATGTAATTAAATATGTACTTAAGTATTGCAAAATGACAGTAATAATAAGGCTTAAAATAAGCATGTTTGCAAGTTACAGAAGCTCTCGCTCCTGGCATAAAGAAATCTAATCCGTTGTATATGCTGAAAGTAAAGGTTCCATGCAAAACATCTAAATGCACCAGGCTGGAGATGATAAACACTTGGCAGTGGAGACTTAATTAAGTGCAAATATGCTCTATTTATACCACTAAACAAGAAGGCAGAAGGCTTTGATGAGCCGCAGGACTACTTCAGCCTGAGCCTGAGAAAACCATCAACATCAGATGTTCAAAAGAAGGAAGAAAATCTCCAAGATACACCCATGTGTCTGTAGTGGATAATTACTGTTTACCCTGTATCCACACTACACCAGCAAGAGAAAGTGAAGGAGATGAAAAATAGCTCCTACTTTACAGCCAACATGTTATTGTTCAATGTATTTCAGGTTAGATCAAATGAAAGCATGCAGTGGTACATTATAAGTGAAGCTGTAGAGAACAAAAGCTGTTTTAATGACAGGTTTATAAGAGAGTGTTCAAAAGAACATTCCATATTTTTTTCTCTCAGATACAGGTACTTAGTCTATCACTCTTATTCGTGAGTTTAGACATTCCTGCTTTAACTCGGGGAAAGTTACAGCATGTTTTACAATCATACCCAAATTACACAATATTCTGAAAAAAGTTTGTGTTCATAATTTAATTTAAAGGTAAACTGTCAAATATTTTATATTATAAGTAAAATTACACACTTTAAGACTTAACGTTGATACTGTTTGAATAGTAATTTACTCCAAATGAAATATTCTAATAATTTGAGATTCTGGATTTCTGATTTTCATGAGCTGTAAGTCAAGTCAAATTTATTTATAAAGCACTTTTTACAATTGATGTCACAAAGCAGCTTTACAGGGTTAGTAATAACAAAACACCAAAGTCCCAGTGAGCAAGCCAATGACGACAGTGGCAAGGGAAAACTGTTATCATTGCTACCATTATCATCATCATTCCTGTCCCACTACTGTCACCATATCAGTTCACCTGAGCATTACAACATCATCATATGATTATGATTTATTACAAACTTATATTTAGTAGACCAGAGGAGGATGGGTCCCCCATGTGAATCTGGTTCCTCCCAATGTTTCTTTCTCCAGCTCTGAGGGAGTTTTTCCTTGCCACTGTCGCCGTTGGCTTGCTCACCGGGGATTAGGGATTAATGATTTGGTGTTTGTTATTACTAACCCTGTAAAGCTTCTTTGTGACATCAGTTGTAAAAAGCGCTTTATAAATAAATTTGATTTGATTTGAAAACTCCTTCAAAGTTGGAGGAAGAAACGTTGGGAGGAACCAGACTCACATGGGGGACCCATCCTCCTTTGGTCTACTAATTATAAGTTCTTGATTAATCACATAATCCTATGATGCTGTTGTAGTGTTCAGGTACAGATATGGTGACAGTAGTGAAACAGGAATGATGATAATAAAGGTAGCAGCCAGTAAAGTCCATATAAACTTGATTGTGGTCAGTAGTGTAGGGCATCTGGAGCAGATCACAGTAGTTGGTTGTTGGTGGGCAACTGGTCTAAGGTGGCATCATGCAGAGATAGTATTACATCTTCCATCAGCGTTGGAGCTGACTGGTGGGTGATCACTCACTCGGAGAATAAATAAAGTACAAAGATTATGAGACTTATCAGAGTGTGGATAATGACTCCAGCAGAACTATCTAGAATAGCCCACCTAAAAGGAGAGAGCCAGAAGGTAAACAGACATGGGAGCTCTCAGAGATACTGGCATCCCTCCGCTCTACCATAAACAAAGCTGAGTGATCATGTGTGAGTGGTGGGGCTGTGTATGTCTGTGAGTGTGTATGTCTGTGTGTATATGTGTGTGTATGTTTGCGAGTGTGTGTATGCATGCATGTGTGTCTGTGTGTATGTTTGTGAGTGAATGTGTGTGTGTGTGTATGCGCATGTGTCTGTTTGTGTATGTCTGTGAGTGTGTGTGTGTGCATGTGTGTTGAGTGGATCTTTGTGAGTGTACATGTATGTGAAGGATGTGTGTGGGTGTCACTCTATGTAATTATAAATGTTGATAAGCATCTCTGTAAGTGCCCTGCAGATCACAATCTGAAACTGTGTAAGTCAATGAATCTACTGTCTCTCTCTCTCTGTCTCTGTCTCTCTCTCTCTCTCTCTCTCTCTGCCCTACCTACTCTTTTCATTCTTTATGTGCCCAGCATGCTTCTGCTGTCTGGGCATTTCAATTTCATCCAAAAAAAGTCCCCACCTCTCCATCTCAAAGAATACTGTCTCTCTCTCTCTCTCTCTCTCTCTCTCTCTCTCTCTCTCTCTCTCTCTCTCTCTCTTTCTTTAATGTCTTCATAGCCTGGCTCGCTCCACTGTCCCTATCACAGTCAACAGTGTGCCTCTGTATGCGTTCGGGTGAAGGCCAGCGTAATTATATAATTAGGCCTTGTCTGATTGTTCTTTAAGAAGAGCCACGTGTGGCCTCGCATGTGTGTGTGTCTGTGTGAGAGCGAGCATGCGTGTGTGTGCTTAGGAATGTGGCAGACTTTGGCATTTTTGAGCTAAAGGGCAGCTCTTTGCAGATGTGTGCCAGCGCTGGAGGATGAGATCACGGCTGGAGATGCCTACTCAGTGCAGCCGCTGGCATGACTTTCACACCCTCACTATCTCTCTCTGTCCTTCAGTCGGACTTTCCCTCCTTCGCTGTCTCTCTCTTAAATACTTCATTACTATACTTAAGTAGAAATTTTGGTTATCTATACTTTACTGGAGTAATTATTTTCAGACGACTTTTTACTTCTACTTACTTACATTTTCATGTAATTATCGGTACTTTGTACTCCTTACATTTTAAAATCAGCCTCGTTATTTCTACGCATTTCATTTTGGTTTGTCATCATTTAAAAAACATCCTCTCCAGATAAACTGAGCCATCCAGAAAGAGTGAATGTGATTGTGGTTGGATGATAAGTATAAACATATAACATTCTGATACTCTATTGGTAAGAGATCCATCACACCTGCACGTCACGTGTCTCGTCACTCTCCAGTAAGCTCAGTACTACACATACACTCCTGATCAAAATCTTAAGATCAGTTAAAAAATTGCAAGAATGTATTAATTTGGGTAGAGGATCGTCCCGTGTCTTGACCCACAACCAATCGGATCCTGCGGCTCAGCGCTGGTGAATTTTTTTTTTTTGGTTCTACCACTTGATTTTTTGTTCCATAACCCTCAGGATCTTTTAAAAAATGCAAAATGACTGTCTTACTGCGTCCAACCTCAGCAGCGATGGCACGTTGTGAGAGGCTTATGCAGCTCAACAATCCTACCACGTTTAAAGTCTGTGAGCTTTTTTACTTTTGCCATCAGGAGGTCTTGACAGTGTAAATACTTGACAGAAAATGACATGGAATCCAAATTTTTGTGCAGATTTTGGCTTTTAAAGGCAATGGTCTTAAACTTTTGATCAGCTGAAAAAATCATGTTTGAGTGAAATGCAGTTTTCAAAAAAATTGGCTGCTTAAAACTTTTTGTTTCTTGTACCAATTTCTTCTTTTAGCATCTTGAAGCTCTACTTAGAATCTTCTTAAGATCCAATAGTGTAAAATGCAAATTCTTGCAATTTTCAACTGGTCTTAAGATTTTGATCAGGAGTGTATATGGTCTGCTAATATTTGAAATGACTATGGTGGCTGATTAATAGCATTTCCCACAATGCAGCGCTATAAGGCAACACTTGAAGTTTCTAACTTGTACCTGCGGATCCAAAATCCTCCAAAAGCAACAGAAAGAGACGAAGTGTAGTCCTCAGACAAGTTTATTCTGTCTTGTTTTTCACACACAGGTCCGTTTTAATTGTTTTTACCAGGATAACAAACAAAGGAATAAATAAAAAATGTTGCTTAGCATAACAGGCTACGCTAAGAAAACTACCCTGATCTCCTCAGGGAAAACTAATGGATTACAGAGTAAATTTGCAATCAGGGAAAGCAGTCGATTGCCAGAAAAATAAAGGATTTAGTCTAAATACTAAAACAATGCGCCTAAATAACCTAGAAGAACATAAAACACAACATAGCCATATAAATGCTATTAAATATACATTTAGTGCAAAATGGCTCTTACATTACTAAAATGTTTTCATTTTGAAGAGGCATATATGCAGCTGAAACAGGAAGCCAGTACATCCCAAAAAATGTCAACATTACCATTTTAATACAACATTATAGTCATTATGGCTTTTAGATAAAATTTATTTTGGGGGTGGGGGGTGGGGTACTGCACTATATGCCCCTGTGGCACAGCCTAAGTTTTGGCTTTTGTTTTCCTTAAATTACTTTTACTTTTATACTTTAAGTAGTTTTGAAACCAGTACTTTTGTACTTTTACTTGAGTAAAAAGCTTCAGTTGATACTTCAACTTCTATAAAAGTCTTTTTAAACTCTAGTATCTGTACTTCTACCTGAGTAATGAATGTCAATACTTTTGACACTTTTGATATCTATCTCAAAATATTGTTTTGAAATGTATTATTTCTTTGTGAATATATTGCTTAAATAATTATGTTAAATAACTGGTGGACAGTAAAGGCCTTTTACTTTTTTAAAAAAAAAAAAAAGCAGTCAAAGTTTTAAACTTTTTTGATGATGTGCTGCTCATCCATGCTCTCCCAGTTTCTGCAGTCTGTGATGGTTTGAGGGCCCATGTCATCTACTGGTGCTGGTCCAAGTCCAGTGTGTTTAATCAAGTCTGGAGTCAACACAGCTGTATACCAGTCCATTTCAGAGCAGTCCAGTAGGACTTAACATTTACTCACACTACCAAAACCACCAATCTGACAATAATATGGCCACGGCTGACCCTGTTATTATTGTACTTGATTGGCTAGCCAGCTCATGAGCCACACTGATCAACATTAAAACAAGACTGGCTTGAAATATCTCACTATTAACCTAGTAAGTGATGCAGAGATTTTCCATAGTATATCAAGAAAAAGCATATAAATATATTCCATACACTTACACACTTATTCCAAGTCTTTTACTTTCACTTTTACAGTCCAGCATTCTTGAGTGCATATTTAACAGCCAGACTGCACCGTGCAGCCAGGGCCTCAGGATTTTGGCTGTGTGCAGATAAGCACTGAAGGCGTTTGGTTTGGAGATAATGTGGTCGGCCTATTGTTGACCTGTGGGAGCCACGTGGAGGGGATAAGAATAATCTAGACTAAAGCAGGCCACAGACCTGAGATTAAAGTCTGGGTTAAAGCTACAAAAGGCATGAGATCTGTTGTCCTTTTAAAACAAAGAAAAGACAAATAAATGAAGCCATGGTTCTTACATAAGACACGGTTGACCTCTCTGGCCAAGTGCCAGTCATAGCACTCATGGGCTGTACAGGCACGTATCGAAGAATGTTAACCTTTAAAGTAGAGTGTTAGTCTGCCACCATTTACACTGCCTGTCTAAGGTTTAAGGGCATCTTGCTTTCCTTAGAATTTTTAGAGTAATTCTTGGTTTTAATTCTTATTTCTAATTTAAAAATAAACATCAGCATGTTAACATGAAATACTCATTAATACCACTACATCAATCACCACACTTAGAGGATGCTCATCATAGATGCTCATCATCTAGGCCAGGGGTCGGCAACCTTTAACACTCAAAGAGTCATTTGGAACCGGTTCCCCCAGAAAAGAAAACACTGGGAGCCGCAAATACTTTTTGACACTGTATGTATATATATATATATATGTATATATATATATA